>JANSTX010015197.1:0-17435 GCA_027564355.1 Penthetria funebris
ATTTTTTCTATAGATGGCATGCATATTCAATTTTGTAGTGTATCAGCAGATTTGGCTCCCAGCGACTACTGGTTGTTCGCAGACCTAAAAAAAATGTTCGCCGGAAAGAAATTTTGCTCGAATGAATTGGTTATCGCTGAAATTGAGGCCTATTTTTAGACAAAAGATATATCGTTCTACAAAAGTGGTATTGAAAGATTAGAGCGGCGCTTATGTTCCTCTTGATGAAGATTATATTGATGAATAAAGCCAATTTTCAACGAAAAAAAGTTTTCCTTGTTAGGCCCGAGACCTTTCGACCCATGTGTTATATATAGAGTGTGTTTATTGAAACATTTTCCAGTTTAACTTGTCGAAGGCACATTGAACCAAAATAAATTGATCTTGTACAGTTTATGTGCAACAGGTCCGTGCCATTACCTGTAAAGTTGATGATCATCATTTTAACCTCCTTTAAGCGTCAATAGCGCGAAGGTTAAGCACTACGATGTGTCTCAATCCATTCATCACACAAGTTGTTTTTTTTTTAATGCGTGGACCATCTAACCTTCATAGATTGTTCAAATTAAATTCAGTATCTAATGCAAATAAGTATGCAATATATACAATATGTCCTGAGGTATGTATATGACGTTCAAAAATTTTAAACAAGTTTTCATAACTTTCTTCTATCAAATCTTTCCTCTCTCATGTAGTTATCATCATCATCTCGAATCTTACTCCATGGTACCTTATTGAGTTAACAAACAATCACAACAAAGACTTGTAAACAACATTTATTTGCCACTCAGGTTCTAGGATCCCAATATCTTACAATTCCACCAGACGTCACATTGTATATATGTATGTCAGTACATATTCATATAACCTTTTTACGACCAAGCCTTTGTATTCTATTTGAATAGCTTCAGACAACTACACTTTGTTGCTACAAATTTAAATCAACACGTCAGATTGTATGTAGACATGTCAGTACATATTCAAATAACCTTTTTACGACCAAACCTTTGTATTCTATTTCAATATCTTCAGATAACTACACTTTTGTGCTACAGATTTAATCAGCGACGATATTATTTGCATTTCACAATAATTAGTAGAGACTAGTATAGGTAGTAAACCTATTCACATGGATGTATAAAAAGAAAAAAATCGCGCTCCATACTTCGGCGCGAGAGAATATGATATCCACATCGATTAGCTTACCGTTCTTGAAATGCTGTTACATATTTAATTTCATCGAAACTTGAAGTATATCATCGAATCGGCGCAGCTCAGTTGAAAGTTATCACTCGTTACAATTTTTTTTTATCTTTTTTTTTTTTTAATCCTCCAACATCGTCACCACCAACAACATGCTCCACATGATGTCATTCGTCGTCAATGTACATCCGACATCATTGTTGACACTCTTTTGCCATAAGACTTTCAATTCCTTGCTACATATCTTACCACTAGTATTAATCTCATTTATTAATGTCATTTATTCGGTATTTTTGATCAACGACTTAGTGCTATAGTTGATAAATTGTCATTATGACGGTTCCCTCAGCCTTACCAAGTATCTCTTTGCTTAAATAATTCAAATTATCTGCCTTATTGGCGAATCCTATAGTTAATTTATTTTCAAATAATTGCGTATAAATACAAATTGAAGTTAAGTTGCTAAACAAAATAAAATGTATAAATTGACATGAATATTAATCACTTTGATCATGCACGTTTGGGATTAGATAACCTTTTTAATTGTATATAAACGTTAGGGGTTAATATCTATATATACGAGTATGTGATAAAAATATGTCATAAAATCTCTAATTTCGTTGTCGCACTCATGAATATAATAAATAGAACTAATTTTTGCGAATTACGTAACGTGCGAATATGTCTATAGATTTCCTTTCATTATATTTATAGTAATTGATAAGAAACTAACTCAACCGTATCATTTTGAACCTACTTTATCTATCTAATAATAGTTGTATATAAAATATATTTAAATTAAATATGATTATGTGTCTTTCAATTTGTTGTGTAGTGATACACAGAATATTGAGTGATGTACAATAGTACATTAAATTGGTAGCTTACATCTTATAAAATTTTATATATAAGAATATGCGAAATGTATATGTAGATAATTTAACTCTAGGTTATATTCATAAATATGGTTATTAACTTTAAATTAGTAAATTTCTTGCTTATAAGCAAATCCGCCGCATCAGTTATTTGGTCTAAAAACATGAATTTGATTACTAAAATAATTTCACATTGATGCGCAATATAGCCCAAGACAATCATTGATGACAGTATAAAATATCGTTAAGTTATTATCATAATTACCCTTATGCCACAATGCGCATATTAAGGTATTAAATTGCAAAATTGCCGTTACCAATACACGTAAAATTATATTTTGATTTAAAAACCAACGTTGTTTATATATACTAGACACGCACGTATCTACTAGATTTCACACCAAACCTCTGTCTTCAGATTTTTTGACCTTCTGATTATTATGTTCTCCTACTACAGAAATTCAATATTGTTTAAAATAGATTGATGCTATTTTACGTCACATTATCACTCTGTGTAATGATAGCTACTATATTCTTGTTTGCCTTTTACTGTTTTAATTTGTCTCTATTTATATCAGGAAAACATAACCGTCAGAACGTATTTTTCCTTTAAAATATATCGATAACGGTTAAAGTTAGAGCTTTGATATCTGATGAGAAAAGGGAATCTGTTTTTCTATGAAATGACTTTTTGATTATTATGTTCTCCTGATTTTCTCGTGATTTTATAAATTTTAAAGTTTTTGATTTTTCAAAATTACTTTCTAGTGAAAATTACTTTCTGGATTAGATTACTAATTTTATTTATAGAGCCCAAATACTGTATGAAATGTGCAAATATTTATAATTTTACATCAAAATATGATAGATGAAATTAACTTTAATGAAATTATAAATTGTGAAGTGATGTAATGCACAAACATTAATCTATCATATCCCCTTAAATTAATTTCTAATGAATTATTTTAATCTTATAATTGATTTTATTTCGTATTTTTAAAAGTAGTTGACAATATTGCTGTAATTCGATTAGATTACAAACAATTATTACTAAGATACTACATCATTTTTTGTAAAAAGAAAAAGATGTATTCGCAGTAATTTGGTTTATTAATGTAGTGATTGACTAACATTTTGAGGTTACTCAACCTATATTTATTTCGCCGTCATAACACATGCAATACGATTATAGTATAATATATGTCAGTTTTATGGCATGTTATCGTGATCATAAATATAGGTATTAGTGTGTTGTTTGTGAATTTGGTGAATAAACCAAGAAACTAAGTCGCTATTACGATTTACTCGCCACTGAACCGAATTATTCAAATATTTAACCCATCAACTACGTGTTTCACTGTATCAATTAGAAACTATAGTGCTGTTTTTCGGTTTACATTTTCGTCCTTTGCTCCCTTGATGTGCCGTAAAGGTTAAGATAATAATAAATGGTAATGATAAATTCACCCACTCAGTTTTGTCCAAACGTTTTTTCTGTAAATTGTATATAATAAATTAAATTAAGAGGTTTATTTAAGTTAAGTCACTCATATTATTTAAGATAATATATACTTAAATATATACTCGTGTTGGATACATTTATCTATTTGCTGAAAATACATTGGAATATTATACGTGTATCTTATTGTAATTGATACGTAAAATAATTTATTATTCAATAAAAAATTTAATTTCCACCTGTCCCACGCGCTCACCACTTATTTAGATAAGATATGAAGTGATTGTCCGGCATATATTGATAATTCATTCCTTAAAAAAATTAAAAATTGATTTATTTAGTGTTTGTTCCATTGTTTGAATGTATTCGGTTTAGTGCAATAATTGAAAGTCACATATTCATTTAAATATTGTATTATTAGTTTGAAATGGAGATCTTGTCCATATATGATCATTCATCATTATATTGATCTGTGTACCATACCTATAGGTACATGAAATTGTAATACGTTGTTAAATTGCAATGTCTAATATGTATGTAGCAGATGGGAATATAATACTATATAAAGTCACTTCCCAATTGACAATCTATTTATAGTTGTACATATAGAATGAATATCCTTCTTTCACATTATGATGTTAATGGTTTCTGGTTAATTGATTAGAAAATATTTATTATGTGGCGCAATCTTTCAAGTAATTTAATTTTCATTAAATTTTCGCAGTCTTCTTGTGTTCAGTGATTATATTTGTAATTTTGTCCCTATGCATCCCGATTATCCTCTGTTTATTGCTGTGAACCTTGCTCTTTAAGTACAGAGGAAAAAAAGGCGGCAGTAAGTACACAGGAAATAAAATGCGGTAGATAAATCAGTAAATCATATTGGTCTGTCGATATCAGCACTTTTTGACATTATTTGAACGGAAAAAATATAATGTGTTGTAAGTACAATTCATCCAATTCAAACACAAGAAAGTTTTCCAATATGTGACGATAATGATCAGTAGATTTCTAGCATCCTCAATGAAATATGGCCCAATTATGTCGCTGACTCAAATTTGGCAGCATTATTTGGCCCAATAGCGGCATATATTTTTTTATAAACAAAGTCAGCCAAGTCGAAAACCTCGTTGCTCATGATCATTTTTTGTCCAAAATTGGGATCTTTAAAACTCGAGCACTCCAATTACGTCACCGTATATGTTCGTTTTTCTATAGTTCTTGTGTCAATTGAATTTGCTACGAATTTTCTACCTAATTAGAATTTCTGAATGCTGTCCAAAGACTCTGATCCAATATATATTAATTGTCATTTTGATTGATGCATCACAATAAATTTATAATTTTTATTTTGTTGAGCATTCTAAGCTTAGTTTTATCGATATTTCGATGGATCGATTTCTGTATTACTTTAGATTTTGACATTATATATGGTAAAATCGAGAAATATAAATTGTTCGTCGTTCTCAAGTTGTATTTATTGCGTTAATTAGCCGCATATTCGCAAATTACGAAGGCCATTATCGATATTTTTAAATTTCATATGCGTTATCGAGATGACTGCTAATAAAATGTTTATTGTTTCTTAAATTTTTCTTCTAAATTCTTAATTGAATTTAAGTTAATGTGTTTGAATTTTGCCATGGTTGCAATAAAAAAAAAGTATCTGTAAAATACAAAAAAAGCATACATAAATATCAAATCCGCATTTCTTCTTTGCAATGTCATACCGCATTTATTTACATTAGAAAGATCTTAACTTTTTTTCGTATTAGAAAATTAGATCATACTTTCAATAAAATTTTATTTAGCATTCTCATGGTTGCGTAGGATTTTCAATGGAGAAAATTCAATAGCATTTTCCCGTATTTTTAGGTTATTGTGTTCTATCTATCTAATACTCGTGTCATAAGAATTTGTTTTTATTAGTTTTTTTTCTCTAGATTTTATTATGATGTCATCTAATAAAATAAACTAACTAAAGAATTAATACTTTTTGCAAATGTTTGTTTTTTCTTTTTTTCTTAAAATATATATAATGCTCTCTATATATTAATATCATACATAAATGTGAAAACAAATCTTATGTGTCCATGGTCTGTCTCCGCATTCTTGTACATTCCAAATCTAATGGAAAATGAGGTCAATGAAAGACTGAGACACTATATGTGGAATCTCAACAAATTTTCATTTTATATAAAATTTATTGCTATAAAATGTATAAATTTCCAATATAAAACTGCATTTCGCAGTTCATCTATAGATAACCTAAAATTAAATATAATATGTAGGTATATATCTAATGTATGTTTTCAATTAGCCTACGAGCATATATTTGTTTGCAGTCTCATAAAGAATATTAAATTACTTCCTTAAAAGAATCAATATTTATTATAATATACAAAATATTGTATAGGAAGTAATAGTGGGTGTTGAAAAATAATATATGTATGTTTATCGATCGATCAGATCGACATTAAGAATATACATTTTCATCTTGGTATTGTAATACATTGACATTGTTTATTTGCTTTAAATTTTGGTCAATATATCAATAAAATGTTAGGCACCTGTTGCTAATGAAGTCAAAATGTTCTAATATAGAATAGAAGCGCGCCATATAGGACCGTATAAAAAATTAAAATTTAATATGAATTTGAAACTGAATATTGTTTAAAATAAAAAAAAAATCAATAAAAATTGCAGTACCTATATAGTTTTTCATTCATTATTGACATATTCTCAAAATTTCATTTTGATATGACGTCCTTAACTTCAGAAAACCATTCGAGAAACTATCAAAAATTGTATACTTTCATACTAACCAGGATCAAAAAGTCCGTATCCGACCCCAATGAAAAAACTAACTTTTGCATTTAAAATCAATTTTAGTTCAACATATTAACATAATCTCCTTAAATAGACATCTTCCCAGGGCCCTCGCAAATGCCAACTAACATTTTGATATCCATGGACAAAATCGATTTGCCAAACTATGCAGAATTGTTTTCATTTTCGATATGACATAAAAATTGTAAAATAATTTAAAACCAAATAATCAAATAAATTGTAGTCGTTTTTTCATGATATGGTACTCCAATTTGTCCGTATTTTCGTAACTGTTTCATTTGAACGGCCTTGAACGTTTCGAAATATTATTTTTTTACTGTATATAACGGGAGAAGATGTGTCATATCATAGCATTTGTCAAATTGTGAATCAAGAAATTGGCTTATGTTCATCAATTTAGTTTAGACTCTATTCCATAAATTTCTAGTATTGTCCACGACATATCACGATGCAATACTATCGAATGCCTGATTAAAGTCGTCAAATAACATATATAATGGTATTTGCTAATTTGACAATTGATGATCAACAATGATCCTTAATGTATTGATATGGTATGTGCAAAACCAACCAGGCTTGTTTCCTTTAATTGTCTGATTATTAAAATACATCGATTGTGCACAATAATGGCAATAATTTTGTACATAGCATTCAGCAACGTAATACCACGTTGATTATCACACATATCTATCTAATTTGGTAGCAATTTTTGCGCCCAACCGTAGCTCGTTATACTTTAAATTTTAGTCGTATATTTGTATTGATTTTAGAGTCAAATTACGTTACCGCATTCCTTGTAATAATAATATAATGGAGTTATACTTGAGCTGTGGTGGTATAATTCTCTATTTTTAATGATCAAATGCATTTTAGTTAAACTAATATATAAAGATGATTCAGTTCACATTAATTTGTTTTTTGCTCGTAATAAGCATAATTTGGATAGTAATTTCTGTTGGAAAACGTGTGCTCTCATCCAACCAATAAAAATAAATGATGTTCCATTAACCGAAAAAATATCGTGCAGTTACAAATATCGAGAATTTTTAATATATTCGTTTCGCCTATAGAAACAATCCTCAATTCTTACATTTTTCACAGAAGATGCGACTCGCCTTAGCGGACATTTTACAATTTTCCGGGTACTGATCTGATAAGAACTTTAGAAATAAAGCACTACGAGTCATTTTACAATAAAATGTCCAAATACTGAATTTTGAATTTATAGAGCTAGTTCCGTCTATAGAAGTGATCTTAAGTTTTCACACCAAGAATGATTACTATAATGAGTTTTATGATTGAACAGTTTCTTTGGATAGCATATGCATCACATTTGAATATGGTTGAAGTAACTGCACTTAAAATGTCGATTTCTATTTCAGGATTAAATTTAGGTCTAATTAAGTTAAATTGAGATGAAAATCTTAAAAAAAAAATGGTACAAAGAAGTCGAATTTCTGCAAAATCATGCTTCACATATATAATACCACAATATTCATAATACATTGCTCATCACTCAATCTTGCGACAAATTATTGTTGTGTATAGTTTTCAGATATAAATCATTACTAATCACTTCCTAAAGTATAATCCATCTATGTCGTACTGCGTAATTATGTCAAAATAAATTACATTGTAAACATTAACGCTAGAACAAAATATTATAATTTTGTAATTGTAACCTAAGAAGTTTAAGTGACTATTGTCACTTTTTTCCTATCAGTTCCTATATAGCCGTTTTGTTTCAATTGAAATTTAAAGTTATAAACATAAAATTCAAATATCACACGTTTAATTTTACCAGAAAATGAGATAAGTTTATGCTATCAAAGTATCTGAAATCTAATATAATGTATTGTAAATGAATGCTTATATGTCTAATTTAATTTTAACTGTCCGCCTGTCCATTCAGTCGTCTATTTGTGTGTTCGTCCTGTTGTAAACCTCCTTGGTTGATAAGTCATTTTACGATATGATTAAACCTCTTGGAATAACAATAATTTTACCATTTAATTCGTTCCCATTCGGGGTCTAGCATATATTATTTAGCATAAGTTTTAATTTAATATAATAAAAAAAATTTAAAAAAACATTGCATTTGATTTATTTCACCTAAAAGTATAACATTTTTTCATTTAAACACTAATGATTTTCAACAGTGTATAAGGAAATGATATCAAATGTCTAGATGGTTTATGTATCTGATGATTCTTTAGAACATCGTAGTTAATTGATCGCAATACTTAATAATGAATCTGTGCTAAATATATAGTTGAACATTATTTCGAGTATCTTGGATTGTCAAATTTTTAAATATGTGAAGGAAACATATTCTGCAAGCGATATTTTTTCAAATAATACAATATGAAATTAATTTTATTTTGTTATAATTACATTTATAAAAATTAATTAATTTTATTTTGTTATAATTACATTTATAAAAATTTATTTATATAAGTAAAAACAATACATAAATCACTAAATTGTAGCATACATGTATACATATAAAGTAGACTAACCTATTAATAAATGTCTATGTTTTATTAATATGGTTTGAGTAGTTGTTATTAGTTTGTCTTGTTTTCGATTGGAGATGCTTATGACTATAATTTTTAAATTTATATTTTTAATTTATTTCTCTTTTTATCGATTTATTATCTTCATATTAACATTTTATGAATTAAAATTCAATCGAATATTCTCATGTTATAATTCACGAAGCTCTACGCGTATAGAAATATTAAGTATAAGAATTTAATGAATTCTATAAGTAAATACATGAAAGTGTTTCTAAATTGGCTGAAGATTTGCGTTCAGTTTTTAACAATTTATTGAATATCGAAAATTCAATCGATTAATTTTTGTCAGTTATCATTGAGTGAGGGCAATGATGTTTAAGAATCGTTTCATAATGGCGATTATCGTCGAAAGTGTAGAATTCAACGTCTTCACAAGACCAAGCATACTTCAAATATACTTGGGATGGACAGAGTATGTGTCTATGACAAATAATATCACTATAATTTCTGCTGCAAATACCCTATTTGCCGAGAGAGTTTTTTTTTTGGTAAAGCGTAAAATAAATAAAGCTTTCGTTCTCTCAAAGAATCACTCAATAAAACGTAGTCAGATAAACAGAGTACTTAAAATAGCTATAGAATAGGCTCTAAGATAAAGTTGATTAGTCTCCAGAATAGCGGCGATCGGTTACAAGACAGAACAAATATTGTGAACGGAGTTCAACTGAAATAATATTTTATCGGAATATTGAAGTATTCGTGAGCTCCAACATTCACGTGTTAATAAAATAATTGACTAAGATCTGAACGTGTCTATTGACTAAGATCTGAACGTGTTTGATTCAATACTCCTATACGACACATACTGAAAAATGAATTTCGGCAATATCGTGTTCAATGATTAAAAGTGCTAAAAGTCTTGAACACAAGCGACAACTCATAAAATGTAGTATTTTCTGATGAATTTGACGTTATGATCCAGTGTATCATCCACATTTTTTCACAACAGTGGTCAATTCTGTACTAGACAGAGACTTGAATCCGATTTACTTCTTCATATACATTGTTCATTTTGGTGGCTAAAGGGTATCAACAAAAAAAAATATGAAAATCTGTAAACACATTGAAGTTAGCACCGCGTCGGTAATGGGAACGAATTCCAATGAACGTAATGGTATTACTAATTAATTATAAATTAAGTGCTTTACATAGCTAGTCAGTCATATTTTAAGAATCTTTACAAATGTTTTACAAAAAATGTCAAGCAATTTTATTGTACATAATTTTAGTGATGAATACGTCATTAAAACATAAATATATTCCAATTACTTTGTTTTACGTCGTCACACATTCAAAGCATTACGTCTAAATATATAATTGATATTTTTATTGAACCTGCTATTATAGGAAATGCGAAATTTATATTACATTCATTCATATATATGTGAGTTAATTAGAAATGTATAAGGTTAATATTTAATTAAATGAATAAATGACAAATAACCTTGAAATATGTGATATGTGCTTTCAAAGGATTTCGTCTAATTGGACCATCTTTGACCATTGTATGTGCTTTATAGAGAGAACTGTATGTACGAGTGTCATCATCTCGATACTATCCTTCTATCAACCGTAATCATATTTTAAAATTATTTTTGAATGAATACCACTAAAATCTATGATGATGAGTTACCGGTTGCATCGCGAATGGAAGTAAAGATGATTGATCACCCCATTCGGTAAATTTGCTATAAAAACCATATATTTTTTTGGAGTGTTCTTTCTAAATATATAACAGTATCGACTGTCTATTGATTTTATATTTGGTCAAACAATAAAATTTCATAACTTTGATGTTTATCTTTTTCTTAAACCTGTGTTTTTCGAACAATTTAGTTTTGAGATGCAGATGCCAAACTATCTAGCTATCTCTGCGATAACTTTTATATTGACCGTGTTCCACTTGGATGTTATTTCATTGCAATATTTGCGATTCTATTATCAGGCATTCTTTCATTGCTACCACAAATTAACCCCAGAGACCATCCAACATAGCCGGTTATTGTTCGTACTCTTTCGGATAACCCTCATATTGCACATATGAAGACTGTTCCACTATCCACTACCTGTTAACGCGCCCAGTTGCATGCAATTTTGCAAATTGCATGCTGTCAGTGCATACCATCTACTGGACTGATGTTTATGGCCAACACAAATCGAGACACAAATTCAATGAAAATGTTTCCACATTTCTTCATTCCAAATCTTTCCCTTTATTCCACATGAACATCACTTGAAATGATTTTGTGAGCATATAAACATTTAAGGATAGCCACTACCTGAAATATAACTGTTATGCACAAAACAAAATCAACAATACGGCGAATCTTCTATTTCCCTAAGATTTTCAGAAGTTCAAGCCCGAGAAGTTCATGCACATTTTGCCTATAGCGTTTGTTTGAAATAGTATTTTGTACTGTATTTGCTTAAACTCATCAATCCACATGTATTTTGGATAATCGTGCCTTATTTTATATATAGCAATTAAAAGAGTATTTATCACCTACGTTCGTATTGAACTCAAATGGGCTGGATATGATGGTTCAATCAAATAAATCCTTTTACAATTGAATGATTATTTTCATTTT
The DNA here is from genome assembly GCA_027564355.1 of Penthetria funebris. Taxonomy (NCBI): domain Eukaryota; kingdom Metazoa; phylum Arthropoda; class Insecta; order Diptera; family Pleciidae; genus Penthetria; species Penthetria funebris. The sequence continues at coordinate 11,555 of JANSTX010015197.1, forward strand.
TAAACGGTGTACGTATATGTTGTTTATATAAAAATGCATAAACCACTTGGTCTAGTTTAATGTAATTCTACTAGGAAATATATGGCGTGTTGATTATAAATTAAAATTATAGTCAATTATTTATGAAAGAAAAAAAAAACCGAACTATACATTTGTGCAACACGTGCATTCTTAATATTGTTATTTAATTTGTTGTAGATATAATAACATTGCTTCTAAGAATTAATGCAATTTGCAATTTCTGAGGAATAGATTAAAAAAGAATCTGTGAAAAATTCATGTGGAGAGAATTTACGATAAAAAAGCGAAATTGTTTGAAGTTTTAAAATGTATTATTTTTTTAGTTAATTCCTACAACTGCAATTAAATTGAGTACAGAATAATGAATTTATTTAAAGATAATGATCATCTGAAACTTTACATCACATGTATCACGCCGACACTCACATGGTTAAGTTGCCGTTTGAAATATGAAAGTAACTACAAAATTTCAACCAAAACTATTATAAATTGGAATTTACGAATTGCAAGATGTGGAATTAATTTTAGTTGTTCGGTTCAAAATTTTAATAATTCAATATGTTGTTTGTTGGTATTTTCACAAAGTCGGCAAACATGACATACATTGATATTTTTTTTGCGATTACATGCCAGAAATTAACATATTTTGAGTAGTCTAGATGTTATTAGGTCCACCAAAGATAATGATGATGCGACCACCAAAGATAATGATAATCTCAATGTTTTGTACATGATTTTCCAATTTTTTATTTCATTGTATTTCTACCTTATTATTCCATCGTCTACTAGAGACATTGAAAATCTGAACAATCTGAACATACGGAAATGACTATATTAAGCATTGAATAATTACATATTGAAAGTATATTTAATTTCAATTTTCAATATTTGCAAATGTTTAGGTCCTTGACACATAATTAACATTTTTTTTTTAACAACACACATACATTCATAAAATTTTGGTCAGCTTGTACGTGTATTGCGTTATTACTCTAAAAGGTCATAATGTAGCGGAGCTTCACGCTTCGGATAACATCTCATTGACCTTCTAGGATTCTTTCTTTCAATATTTACGCGAATAGAGTACTAACCATTGGCTTCATAAATATTTGTTTTTTTTTTTTTTTTTTGCTTAACATTCATTTAACGTTGCTTTACTATAGTTAATGTACCGACAAACCATGTGCGTTTTTTTCTATTTATTTATTTGAAATAATTTAATGAATGAATTGCAATTTTTTTTTCTAATTTAACAAAATATAAAAGTCCTTGTGCTAGTTTTTAATAGACAACCCATCAATCAAAAAATTTGCGTGTGCCATGTTTTATGCTAAAAAGTTTTTTTTTTTTTATTTCTTTTATAACTTCTTTTCATCTAAAGTGCTGTTTTTTTTTTTTTCTGCAAATGTTGCAAATTAGGACAAAATCTAATAAAACTTATAAAAAGAAATTAAACCGAAGCAAAAATAATAATAAATATTTTTATTTTTTTTGGGATTGTGCCAGTAAAAATTGTTTGTAATTCTTGAATATAGAATTCTTGGAAAGATATTCCTGGATTTTTTTACTTTTGTTAGACATGTCAAAAACATTTTTTTCCAGCCAACAGATGATCAAATCAGTTAAAAGATCACGCTTGTTCAATGCGAGTTCGATTTACACAAAATAGTATATTTATTATTCACACATACGCCTATGTAGTTAAACGTCATACAAATGACAGGTTTGTAGATGGGTATCCCAAATCAGATAATTGTCTCCCATACATAAACTAATCTTGCCGAAGATGCTTTCGACTTAGACAGCCCCCCCCCCCCCCTTAGTTTTAGACGTATGAACATAACGAGCCTGAATTCACTTAATAGAACTCCCGATAAATACGATCACTTCCACCCAAAATTCAATCTATGTGAATTCAACAGATTCCATTTGTGGAACAAAATCTCTACGTAGTTATGGACAATTTATTCACTAGATTTTATCATATAACCAGTGAAACCTTTTTAATTGAATTTTTGAAGTATATGAGAATCACAAATTTCCTTTTATTTCTACATCAAAAAATTATGGTATACTTTAAAAAATGCAAAATTTATGTCAATACAAATCGAATCGTTTTTATTGATCTCATTTTAATTAAAAGCATAAAATTTGTCTGAATAATAAAAAAAAAAAATTACTGATAAATTACAATAATATGTATGAACCTGTTAAGCCTGTAGAATATTGTGATTGGAATTTATTGTAGTAACAATAATAATTGAGGAAAATGTTACGTATAAATATAAAAGACGATCATAATGCTGATGGATAATTCTCTTTGATAAAATGTTAAAAAAAGAACCTTGTTTTAAGATCCGGCATTTAGATAGTGAAAGTTGTCAAAAATAAATTATTTAAAATTAAGATTTTTGTACGATTTTTAAAATACAGTTTTATTAATATGATATTTAATTGTATTGATTTTGACACACATGAAATTAGTAAATCACTGAATTTCATTTTTACATTATATTTGTTGTGTAAAAGGCAACTATAAAATGTCAAAAATGTTGTATCTGATGTAATTTTATTACGAGTTTTTGTAAATAACATAATATAAGATCTGTAGTACATTTAAAACAATAGGGTCAAGATGCTTAGAACTTTGGAGTTCAATCAATATTTTGTACATGTCATATTATATTCTACGTAAATGTCATGACATCAAATCTAATGAAAACACTCTTCACACAACTTTCACGATGTCATGATATAATGTTGTGACATTAAATCTCACCGTAAAAACGGGCCTTTATATTTAATCTTAGAAAATTAAATGAACGAAAATGTCCAAAGTTTTGTTTTATTTTTGTTAAGTAGCTAAAGCTACGCAAAGCTTCTTAGATCATTTTAATAATTTGACACTTTGCTAAATGAACGATGTACTAAGGCCTTTGACAATTATTTTTTGCCTAATGAACGATATCTTGGGAATTTTGACAATTATTACCTATCTGTCGGAAGACATTGTAGGTTAATAAAAACTTTTTCAACATAACAGATATTATAATTAATATGTGAAAATTCTGAGTACGGTCGAACAAATATAAGTCAAATAACCTACGTGTACAAGTGTACTCAAATGAAAAAATCCTAGATAGATAAGTTAATTTTACAATATTTTTTTAAAGCATTCTTTTCTCTACTTCTTACAGAATCCGAAATCTTTGCATAAAACTATATGAAAAAAGGTATTACTTTTTAAAACAGAAATTCATTTATTTTTAATAAAATGCACTGCTTATTACTTTGTATAGTGTAGTAAATATTTCACAGTGTGCATTACTAAAAACAGAGTTCTATAACATTTCCTGCTGATGGTATCATCTTTATGTTCTTTAGTGGGTTTTTCCACCAGGTTCCTGGTGTGTGTAATACTACTTCGATGTTATTGTTACTCTTTGATTGTGTTATAAGTGTTATTTTCAAGTTTAAAAAAAAAAAAATATGTTTGACAAATAAGTGGTTCATGTCATTGATGTTATTTTGAAGCTCGTCTTAAATTTTTTATATTATATTCATATTTATTTTGATTGTGTTATAAGTAGTACTGTCACATTTGACGTTTGCCAACTGGTATAAAAATATAACATATTTTTTCATACAATTTTTTCATAATATTTAAAATTTATTATTTTCTTAATTATGTATTTATTTATATGTTCAAAACGAGAAGAAGAAAAAAAACTACAACTTAAAGTCATTGTCTTCTGTTAGTTTCAATGATAAAATATCATGTCCCTGTTCCAATTTGCACTCATTCATCTTTATTTATGTGGTTTTTTTTTTGGCGAGATGTCAATCAAATTTTAGCACAAAAAATAAAAACCACATTGAATTGTCCTTAATGATTATATCACACGCATATTACCAATTGATATTTTAATATTTTTTGACTTGTTATGATTCTTGTCTATTAATTAATGTGTTTTTAATGTATTTGATTGTTTTTTTTTGTTGTTTTTGTTTCTATATTTTGAGTGTTAAATATGTAAATTTTATGTTATTAAATAGTTTCAAAACTGTGATTATATAATAAGTGTGGATTAATATTGTTTATAAATTCGAAATTATACAGTATATATGTCTTCTATGTTATGCTATTGGATGTGACTGAACTTTTTAACAATTAATTTTTGTTTACATTTAAATTAAGTATAATTATTCATAAATCTAAATAAAGATTTTATTTATCAACATTGTATCAATTTGAAGTATGTATGCATAACAATTTGACGTTATATATAATTAAGGTTCAGCGTAAAAGCTTAAAATAGATATGTTCTATAATTATTATTGTCGTGGATTAAGTGACTAAGATAATTGCTATTATTACTTAAATGTGAGTTTTCATCTATAGATTCTAGCCAAGAATGTTTTTTTTCTGAGTGACTTATGTTAAGTTGTGTACTCCTAGTATATTACATTAAATCATATTATTTGCATTATTATCACAATGTATGATGTTCAATTAGTTATTACTGACAGTTTTTTAAATGCTGATATACGTTGTAGTTTTGTCACATATCGTTGGCAAATTTAATGAAAAACATGTAACCGTTTGATATTATTACCTCTGGCGCGAATGGAGACGTCAAATTTTATTATTAATGCACTGCATGATGCACAATTGTTAACCATTACACGTTTGAATTGTAATTTGAATATTTCGCTACGTAGAACGATATGTAGTCGTAAAAACTAACTCTAGTTAAAGTATATGACAACGCTGTCATTATTAGGTGCGGCATCGTGAATTTGATAACACTTCATACCACGAAGTTCACAATTGCACAATTGTGAAAAATGCGTTTGGAATATTTCGCAATGTAGAACGATCGTAGGCGTATAAACAGATTCAAGTTAAAATATGTGAGAGCGCTGACATCAGCAGGTGCACCATCGTCAATTTGGTAAAACATTGAGCGACAAAAAACGCTTGCAACTAAGACTTATATTTGTTTAGTATATATCTTGTGTTTTTTTTTTTTTTACATTAAACTAATTCAAAATAATTTTTTGTTGACCATATATAAGGACATAGGAGGAAGAATGGAACGTATAAATTTGTGAACATTAGTCTTGAATTCTTGAAGATGATATAGTTTGGTAAACATATTCTCGGAAAAATGATTCACAAACGAGATGTACATGACAATATGACATGAATGTGCTCTGGAATTCAATTTTTGGATGTAGTACGCTCAATAGGTCTAGGTGCAAAGAGCTGGAAATACGTTCAATAGTGAACCGTTGAAGACTAAAATGACTATAATTGTGATGATGTTGAGGACTAATGCTTACTCAATATTTGCATCCTGGTGTGAAAATAATATTGAGATGATGTCTTGATAACAAATGACGTGTTATGCATAAATAGTATATATCACGTCATCAATGTGAACATGAATTAATTAATGGATATGTCTGTGTACAATTAGATTCTATTTAAATAATTATTTGAATATTTTTTTATTTTTTTTCTAAATTGTGAGAGGTTGAGAGGGTGGTAACTCCATAGAATTCCTAAAAATTAAATGTTCCTACTGCTTTAATATTTACTAGTGTTATGCATAAATAGTATATACTCGTATTACTCGTAATCTTCAAATTCAAAAAAAAAAAAAAACTAAGTGAAAGTGAAGCCTACAAAATGTTGAAATGGCAAAACAATATTATGGTTAAGAGAAAAAAGGACATGATACTAGGACAATCTATTTTATGTTCATCATTCAACCCCAAATAAATATTTAATACATTTTTTGTCGATAATATGAGTTATTATCGTATAAATCGTACTCGTATATATATTTGGTTG
>JANSTX010015208.1:0-13892 GCA_027564355.1 Penthetria funebris
TTATAATTCTTATACTATTCTATCGTGCAATGATTATTCGATCTGATATCGATTCGATAAGGCTACACTTTACAGAGACATTTAGCTATAAACCAACAAAACTACTGCGGTCCATATGAATCATGTTTTTTTTAGAAAACTAAAGATTTCACAAGTGAATACAGTTCATTTTACGTTTTCCTGTCATCGAGTCTCTAGTCACCTGCACCAGTTTCACTGTGGTTCAAGCATTGTTCTAACGTTCAAGGTTCAAAATCGAGACAGTTTATACATGTCAAATATCGTTATCGTATTCCCATACAATTCGAGGTCATTTCTTGACATTTCTTGACATTTCTTGACATTTCTTGTCCAACTAAGTATTTTATTGGTGCAAGTTGCAAACACGGTTGGGTGGCCATAATTAACAATGGCATAAAATTTAACAATGATATTGAAAAATCAAATTACATGTTGGAAATAATCATCCTATAACAGCATTTTCTCTATTCATTTTTCTATATTGAAAAGCCTATTTAGTGATGGAACATGGATGATCAAAAGAAAATCAGAAGTAAGAAAACATGACACAAAGCTTGACAAAACAAAAACTCGTTCTTGTCTCTCTGTCACGATATGGGAATGCATAAACTATAAAAGCGTGAAGTTGCAAAACAAATGTAAAAAGTCAGTTGCTACTCCTAAATCAAAACCAACAAATCAATTAAATGTTTCAATTGATATCCCATAAAATCTTTTGAAATTTCTGGATGATATTATAATTTTCATTAGTTGGAAAATTTATTAAATAAGATCTTAAATGGAGATGCAATGTAAAATGTGCGAAGAAAAATTTGTACATGTTTATAAAAATATTCTATTTAAAATATCAAGAAATTATTTGGACATAATACTCCGTGATCTGATTATAATTTTGGCAAACCAAGTATAGAGAGAATAAGGAAGACATTCACAAGGCATTCATAGATCTTGAAAAGGTATTTGATAGAGTAGAAAGTTATCTCGTATGCTAACATTAGAAACCGTTCCTGAACTATATTTATCTACAATCAAAAATATTATGCAAATGTCTAGCACTAATATACTGACAAATTGAAAATAAACAGAAATAGATTGAGAAGCATAAGGGCCTACATAGAATAAGGAATAGGGTAAGGAAGAAGAACGAGAAGTAGAGAAGTATTTACAACTATTGAAAAAAATCACTAATCATTAGAATTTCTTAAGGGTTAATGTTGACTGCAAAGTCTCTATCATAGCTGTTTTGTACAATACGCTTTGACTAAACAACGCGAGCTGAATTCACTACACTCAGAGTGATATCACTTGCATTTTTTGTTCAATTCCATTTTTTGTTCAATTTACCTCATGTACAACAAATTTATTTCTAGTTTTTCACATTTGTAGTCCTAATTCATTGTTCGCCAAGACTATACATACTTTCTAATAAAAATATTTCGAATTTATTTTATCAGCATCTTGGGATTGATGTCCAGTCACCTATTAAAAGGGCTATTGATTTAGTTTTTAAGTGACTTAAAATTTTAATCTGTTAAATATGGCGGTAAAAAAATGGATACACAATTATTCTATTATCTGACTGTCTACAATTTATCTGTCTGTCTACAACTGATAGTGCACGAACGTTAGTGGTCGGTCAAAAGGTGCTGACCCTAAGACAAAAACAAAAAAATCGTTTTGAAAATTATTCATAATTATAATAATTATAAATATATAAATAATTTAGACAATTTTACTTGTCAAAACATTTAATAATTTAATTTTTAATTAAAATTTGTACTCTATAATTTTACGAGTATAAATGGTTTTTTAAATAATTTTCCTTTCATTTGAAATATGATTTTATACCATCTACGTGTGCAAAATTGCAAAATTTGAAAATGTAGTCTTATAAAATTAAATACAATATTTTATAAATTATTACTTAATTTTAATCTTGATTAAAATGCCAATAAAATTGGACATAACCGATTTGTTATTGTCACATCGGATATGTGCCCATCCTTACTGCAAACTTTGTGTGCCATAAAAAGGTGTTAAATGTTAGTAATAAAAAAATTGAAAATTAAATTAAATTTTAGCTCGAAATTAAAGATTTTGAAAGTGATAAATTTGTTCAATTTATTATGTTATTCTGACGTTTCACTTTACTTTTTAATATCGATTTTATCGACTTAAGTCTTTGTACTTTCATTGGGTACACTTAATATCGATTTGTTACATTTTATCTGGATCACATACTCGACTGGATGACATAGGATAAAATTAGATCAATTTTTATGATATGAATTCAAAGATTTACAGTACAGGAATAAAATTTACGTTTAGTGTGGTTCCGCGAATATTTTTGTAAAAGCTTAAGAAATTAAAAATAATAATGGTCGTCTTGTAGATTTTGTAATTTTTTTACTTCCCCTTTTCCGTATGCATCAGTATGATTGTAAGGGATACCAATACGAAGCTTTGACAAAAAATTGAAATAGGATGAGTATATCTTTATGTACTTCGTTTTTTTTTTAAGCTTTTTGAAGCTTTTTGAAAAATAGAAAGGAGAAGTACTCTTTTATTTTAAGTTTATTATTAATATTAATATTTTTATCAATTGGCAAGAGTAGGTGTAATGCTGAAAATTGTAACGGATTAAGCACACAAAAGACTTAGCATAGGTGTTTTGAATGTTAATTGATTTAAATTTACTTAAAACATCAATGTAGTCGTAATTAATATAAGCGCTGTTTATGCATGATTGATTATTTATTCTAAATTTTATTTTAGACCTCTTGTTTGTGTCTTGTATTCCCGTTTATCCCTTTTTTGAGTGGATATATAGAAATTACGCTTAAAGAAATATTTACATTTTTCAACAGAATTGCTAAAGTGACCATATATTTAACCGGATTCTTTTTATTTTGACAGAATATCATCTTGATTTAATTCCAGAATTTAAGAACATACAAAATTTATAAGCTTGAAATTCTCTTAAAATTCTTTCAATAATTCATTGAATGCGGAAAATGAATTAAATTCAGTTTCTTTAGTGTTGGAAAATTTATCACGTTTCAGTTTTAAACAAGTTTTAAATATACTCGTATATTCTTTAACAAACAGTATAAAAATTTCTTCCCTTATATTAGTAACCCTAATTTTTTTTTTTGTTCCCTAAATAAATATTCGTCAGTCTTAACTTTAAATTTTAAATGCTGGGTTCCATCATCAAATTTTCTATATTTGATTTAAAGAAAAAAAGGGAACATAAAATGGTTTATTAAATTATTTGAAACACGTGACACCCAACTTTTCATGATATTATTTGCATTTCAAAAAATAAACCACATCATCTCCTGTAAACATAATAAATTTTAAAGATGTAAGTATGGTTAACTATTTCCGGATTAAATACCCCCAAATGATTGGGTAAAAATTGCAGTATATAGCAACATATTGAGAAATATTATGTTACATTCACAAAATTATGTTTATTTTCGGAAGCTAAATAGAACTTAATCATAAAAATGCATGTATTTTATGATTTATACGAGTACGTATTTAGACAATTAACGTATTGTGCCTCATATGAACTTCCTGCCATTAAATCAATTGAAGATTTTTATTATTGTTATCAGCACGTGCTTCAATTGAAGATGCACATTTATGATTATTTTCGTTTAGTTATTCTGATATTCATTGGAGAAAAAATGGTACATGGTGGTAACAAACAATTCAGTTTATTGCTATTGTTATAATCGTATTAATTAGTTAATGGCTCATTTGGTAGTAAAATGTGGAAATAAAATTAGGTGCAACATTAAATTTAATTATAGAAAAATATAATAAAAGTTCAAAACTTATCGCTTATCGCAAAACTGTCCTCTATGGAGTATCTGACGATAGTATGATAATTCATATAATTTTCAACCAGAAACTTTAACACTTCCAAAACATTGATCTGTGAAAAACTTTACTGAGTTCACAGTAGAATTCCAAACTCCTATTAAGTTAATTAAGTTTAGCTAATTTGTTGTTATTGTTCACAATAAGTTGACTTTAAGACTTATCATAATTGGTTGAATTGAATTGGTGTGATCAGAAGAGAAACGAAATCTTTATCGTGATTTCGCTACTATTATGGTATAAAATTTGTTACGTAATCTGAAAGTGAATACTGCATGACAACTTATATAATCCATTAAAAAATAGTAATCAGAATGTTTTCGATAATTTCTTAAATGTCTTATGTACAGGACGTATCCTCACTTCTACTACGCTTTTTTTTCAATTTCAGAAATCCTTTATTCTAATGTCTTGAATTAAAATGATGATCAATTCGAAGGAATGAAGGGAAACGTGCCATAGTAGGCATGGAATGAACATTAGAATTTTATCTGCCGAAATCCGTCTTGGTGGTATACGGAGCTGGAGTTAATTAAGTAAATGGTATAATAAATAGAATCAATCGAAACACAAATTAACAGTTTGCTTTCAGTTCCATTAATACGGCATTAGTGTTTATCAAAAACTAATTTGTCTCCATTTAGCTTTCTATGATTGAATTTGAGCAAATTCAGTACAAATCAATTAGTAAGTAGTAAATTAAAATAAGAGTAGCCTGCGAGTTAAAATAATGTCATTCAGACATGCAGACAAGGCATAATGATGAATAGTGGCACTGAAGTTCCATACGGATCAATATCGGATCAGGATGCATTATATGTGCTATTGTTCACGTGAGCGATACTCTGAGTATTACTTTATGTTCACAGATGTTAATAGTTCAATGGATATGTTAACGAACTGGCTGTGTACCAGGTTTGATGGAAACTATGCATAATATAATGGAATAGTGATGTGTATCAGTGGAATAAGTGCCAGTGTAGATTAAATAAAATCTCAATTTTTTGCATTCACTACCAAAAGAAAATTAGATAGGTAAATAACATTGACTAAGAGATGCATAACACTTCGTTACCTTAGGAACATTGAAGTAAGGAAATCATTAGGTCTACTTACTAGACGTTGTGTAAAAATTTGTTCCATATTAGTATTGGAACGTAATATGTAAGAAGTATAAACGAATATACGCGGCTACACTGAATGGACAAGTCACTTGCCAGAATAAAAATGAGAAATTTTTGTACTATGATTCCAAAATGTATATCATTTTAAAAGTATTGAGACAGTTATTGAGCAGATTTGGTTTCCATCCAGGTTTAAAGGAATAACCTTTGCAGTTTACCAATATGCAGGTATATTTACAAAGAGACTAAGATTTACTATCAAATGTTTTATAATGTATTATCATATGATGTTTATAATACTACTGTTGATAGAAAATCCAGAACTCCTGGTATTGACGATTATTTAGCGTCCAGTCGAAATTGTGGACACATTTATAAAACACCTCAGAGATCAGTTCTTGGTTTTATGTGTAATGTAAAAAAAATTACCCTTTTTTGTTTGCTAGATATTGCTGAGGACATTTTCTGCATAAATTCTCAGAAAGAAAGTTGATAATAAACAAAGCAAGTATTAATTGGAATAAATAAAATTGACAATATACTTACAACGATAAATTAATGAAGATATAATCAATTTAAGAAAGAAAAGAAAATATGTTCCCATCAACATATCCACAAAAAAAAAAACCCCCTTTGATATACAACGGAGTTCCAGAACTAAAAAAAGAATCTAAAATGAAAAACATTTGTTTTCTTATCGATTTACTTGACTGCATAACCAAACGAGAATGAAACCCAATTTTTAAATGCGTTAATCAAAAATTGAAGTCTGACTTGAAAAATAATCTTCAAAAAAGAAAAGAAATTAAGGTAAAAATAACAAACTTCTTTAGTTGACAGTTCCGACTTTATAACAAAAAATACTGACAAAGATAAAATTGTAATCTCGCCGATAATTGACAGCTATTATAGTCAATATTAGTGAAGAACACATAGCGGTAAGATGCGTTTGTTCTTTTCAATTTACCCATTATATATACATAAACAATGCAGCAATATGTTTTCATGTCTATAAATGCATCTTTTCTTAATGCATTTTCTATTTGAACCAAAGGAAAATTATAAATACGTTTCACTTTCACTTTCCGTGCTAAAATCATAATGTCGACTTTAGAAGAACCCTTACCGCTTCCGCTTACATCACATAATGCTGAACCATTAAAATACAATTTGCTGTAAATTATAAGGGGAATAAAAGATCGAAGAAGTTTGTCAATATTTAATTTTAGTTTCTGGAATCCCTTTCAGAAACATTCAGGATGTGCTAGTAATACATAAGTGCTACCGGAAAACATCATCATCATAATGCCATATTTCAGTTTACTTGGAAACTTTGAACATAAACGAACAACGGTTATAGCCCACGATTTTTAACCAGCATCTTCACTATACTCCAAATATTACTACTGAACTTGTTTCCATTGTGACCGTCATCATCTGATACGTATTTTTTTTGGCCCAGAAGCTCTTATATACCATGAGATGTTGCGACATCGGCGACCGGATGCCTTAATATATAATCGATTCTAACATTTACATCGTCTGCGAATTTTATTTCGGCTACAGCTAGAATAGAATGCTCAAATATTTTAGCTATATTCTGATTAACCTGAACCATGGGCTAATTGAACAGCTCAACTTTTCCTAGATTGAATTGAACGGTATGATCTGTTTATTTCACGGTAGGTTCTCCTCATGTTATTTTAGGATTTGCAGCTAAATATTCTTGATCTGCAATGTTTACGATGTGTTTACTCTTATTCTGCCATACACTTTTTTCAACCTCTTTATCCAATCGACTTTACTTCGGTTCATAGATTCTTTAGATCACTTACATTGATGTTATTGATTTTGTATTTTATGTTTTTTCTCCTCAATGCTAAATTTAATTTTATGTTTTATCACTTATCCACGCCTTCCTATCGTGGCTGAAAAAATCAAGAAAAAATTTTCGAAATGGAATTCAAACGCAACAGTATTATTGTTTAGTATTTACCCACAAAATCGCAACAAACCATTGTTAATGAGCTACGTCATTTACGTGTGAACAGAAAGTTTGTGTATCGTACCGTTAAACGTTTCAATGATACTGGAAGCATCACAAAAAGCCATGGAGGTAGACATTCGAAAACAGTAACATCGGCAGAAATGGTTAGAAAAGTGAAGGCCACAATTCAACGTAATCCACGACAAAGCGCAATTAAATTGACGAAAAATTTCAATGTGTCCGCTCGAAGCATGTGACGCATATTTAAAAATGAACTACAGTTAAAGCCCTACAAAATACAAAAAGTGCAAAATTTAACACCTGCACAAAAGGCAGTTCGCCTAGCAAGAGCAAAGGTGTTAAAACACTTCCACGTTAGTGGCCAGTTTGAAAATGTTGTCTTTTTTGATGAGAAAATTTTTACTGTTCAGCAATATATAAACAAACAAAATGATCGTGTATGGTTAAAATACAAATCAAAAGACAAATTAGACCAGCGAATTGCTCTGCGAAAGCAAGCGCCTGCATCAATAATGGTTTGTGCTGCAGTAACTGCCATAGGACGATCACCACTCGTTTTCATCGAACAGGGTGTAAGGGTAAATCAACAAATCTACCGTGAAAAGATTTTAAACGATGTTTTGTTACCTTGGGCACGTAAACAATCCGGTAGAAGCCATTGGACATTTCAACAAGACTCGGCACCATCCCATCATAAAGCCAATGAAACCCAACGTTTTTTACAAGATGACATACCCAGCTTCATTTCTTCACAACAATGGCCACCATATTTCCCAGACTTAAGGCAAATGAATTTTTCCATATGTCCATTCTGGAGGCTAAAGTATCAACTAGAAAATATAACACGGTCAACACCTTAAAGATTGCTGTTCACCGAGAATGGAACAAAATACCATCAGACCACATTCGTGCAGCGTGTGAAGCCTTCCGGGACACACTCAATGCTGTTATCCGCGCTAAAAGTGACTATATCGAACAATAATATAGTTTTCTTAAAAATTGAAATGTTTTTATGATATACTGAAGTTTTTAAATAAAAAAAAAAACAAAATTGACAAAACTGCAGAATTTTTAATTGGGGACCGACCCCTGTATAGTCGAACAACATCAACGCGGCTTCGTACTCTAAGGTTGCCTTTGCATATTTGCCAAAAATTTATTACAAATCTGTACATTGACCGAATAGTGATCACTGTAAATATTCGCAATTCTAGAGCTACATAAATTTTAAATTGTCTTATTTGGTTGCGTGTGCGATTGTCAGTGAATGATTTTGAGACCGGATATTGTCCACCTTTGTGGTTGATCGTCCTCATCTACATAGTCAGTATAAATATCAATTTGTTACAAAGACGAAACTAATGAAAATTGATGCGTTTATGTCATGTTCACTTGTGATCGATGGTAAAGAAATAGATGAAGCTGAGGGTTTTCAATATTTGAAAAGTGATGGTTGTGCCACATTAATACACACATGTAAAATTTTGCATACAAAACACTCGGCAAATATTCTGATTGATGCAAAATGGATGCGAGACATGGAAGGCAAAAAATTATATCATATCATAAATTGAACTTTTCGTCTCAGGCGCATACTTAAAAATGTTCTAACCAAATTCAATATATAACGAGTATATGTGGCAGATCTGGAGGCGATGTAAAGGATTATCAACCGATGAATGTGGAATTGGATTGGTTATACAGTGAGGTGATACGTAAATGACTGTAAATCTTAGGGCAAGATATTTGATTGGGAAAAAGAAATTATTGTACCAAATGCAATTCAATGGCGCCTATTTACGACCAATATAAAGTATATTTTCCCTTTTTTTTTTTTGGTTTATCTTTGCTTTTACCGAGTAATGATTAGAATATACTCGACCTAACTTAAATTTCCCATTTAAAATGCATAACTCAATTTCTTTGTGCTTTCTTCTCAATAAACAGTGACAGTCACAGCAGTCACTGACTAAACTATAAATTTAAGTTGCAATAGTACCTTATTAGATTCCATCAAAATAATAAATTTATGTACCAATAAACCAAACTCAAGTCAATAAATAGTTTTATCTTTTGCGATCAGTTTGTTTTATTGCAAGTGCATAATTCATAAATTTTTTGTTTATAAATCTTCTAACTTGTGCGGTTTCATTTACAAAAATGAATTGTTTATTTTACTTTTATATGAATATGGAAATTGGAATAGGCTCAATAGACTCTAGAAGATGAAATTATGATGAAGCTGTGTGATGCTGCAGTTGTGATTTAACGTGATGTCATGTATGCACATAAGCAACATAAGATTCAATAAATAACAAACTAACTGTTTGTATAATACATTTTTTTATTTATTGCATTCAAAGGTAAATATTATCATCACCATCATCAACATTTTGCTACTAATCGACAAGATGTATCATTTTTGAGTAATACAGCCAAATGTTAACTTCTTACCGAGTTTAAAAAAAAAGAAAGATATGATCTTGTTGAAGAGCATATCTTGGTTCACAAATTCCATTAGTAGCTATGAAACGAAACTTAATACTAGATACGAGTATATATTTAAAATCAACAAAGGTCTGATACGGGCTAAATAATATCAATGATCATGTATGTGGTATGGTAATTTTCAAACGAACTGACCTTGACGGAAAACAAATCGACATATATGTCATAAACTAAATTAAAGCACTATCGTCTAATCGCGGCTCGAAAATGGAAGCAACAAAGGTGTCATCAGTGTTTTCGACTTGACTGTCAATGTTAAAACCGTCACATAATCTAATTTTTAAATTTAGTTTGGCAAACTAGTACTGATATTTCTAATGGTAGGTCAATAAAAAAGTGGTACATTAGTGTCTGTCCCATTCCTCTGACCGATCACTATCTCAATTCAGATCTTTCTAACAAATAAAAGACATGTAATAGATATGCTCTGTATTAAACCAATCAAGCAATTGTCTTAATAGTATGATTAAAAACAAATACATCATTAGTATTATCTTTACCCTTACTCCATGCGGGAGCATATGACGTCGACCATGGCAACCGCCATTTTTGATGATCTGTTGCCAGTCTTTTATTTTATTTCATCTCTTACGATTAATTACCAAGGTCTTTCATAACCCTAGAAATTGTAGTCAAAAGTTTATTTAGCAATATCACCGACTCGGCAAACCAATTTCATTTTATTCGGTTGACAATTCTGTTCATCATCTCCAGATCTACCGCCATTTACAAATTCACGTTTGATATTGTATTTGGTCACAAAAATGTTTGTATGAACCTAACGCTTAAATTTGTGACCCTATATTATTCGATACCTTCCAAATTTCGTAGTTATAAAACAGTACCGATATGTATACGGATAAACAGATAGAATCGTCACTTTGGGGTTTTCGTAATTTGTGGCAACCGCTAGACTATAACCAAAACACCACTATCAGTTGCCGAAAAACTTCCTTAATATTAAACAGCAAATAAATATCTTGTAAACATATCAATCCCCATTGATTTACATCTTTGAAACATTGATCTATAGACCGACTTATTAGATGTGTTTTGTAAGTCGCTCCAATTTTGTGCATTTCTCAGTTTTCTGAAAGAAATCGAGATCTTCACCAAATAATCCACGATCTTACATAGTAAATAACGATATAGATCGCGAATCGTTTGTACCAATTTAGACGCTATTTCATAGAATTTCCAATGTCGAAGTAAATGAAATGAATAAATAAATGAAATAAATAAATGAAAGCGTGCTTCATTCAACAGTTGTTGATCCCGAATTGAAATGTTTTATCAACTTTTTTGTTAAGATAATTACGATTTCTACTTCTCATTACTAGATCCAACTAACAAAATTATTTCTTGCATACCTACCGATACCAACTATGTTAATTATCATAACTTATCTCAATGTATCACCGAATGTGTTCCAGTTTGGTCAAATACTGTTTATAAACTAAACGAGTCACCAAATCGCTCGTGAACTGTTGCCTTTCATTCTCATCCCTAAATTTGCCTTTCTCTTCATGTCTGCCAAAAGTCTTAACTTATCAGTATTCAATTATAGTGATCATTGAAAATTTTTGTAACTCTGTAACTACGAACAAAATTTCACCAAGTTCTACTAATAGTTCTGTGATCATGAATCACGCTTTGTTTCCGGTGACCATCGTGTGAATGTACTTAAAGCACTTGGTTAGGAATCCATCTGATTGACACGCGCTGGTAAATTTCCTTTGCCTATATCCCTAGCACTAGAATTTGCTAATATTCCTAGCTTCTTTTTCCACTTTCACTCCTTGTGCAAATTATACCAGCCATTAGCATATTCTACTTCAACAACATATTCCAACTCACGGCGCCGCGATGCGTTGTCAATGGTTTTTGATTGTTATTACTATATTTCAACCAGTTTTATACAATTAAAGATTTTTGAATATCAATTTGAAAATTTTCCATCCATACCATTGTTATATCACATTCATCATCATCACCGCATTATAATTTTTATTTCATTTAACCAATTCACCAGTAAATCATCATTCCATTATGAGTATTTAATCCATTCATATTTCTTCTTTCATGATACTATTATGGATACTTATTATACTCTTATAGTGTCTGATGGAAGATAATTTCATTCTAATAAATAAAGATTTTCTGAATATTCAATGAAGATCGTCAATAAACATTACAGAAATTGAGATACAAAAATGCAAAAAATCATTATTTGAAATGCAAGAATCCCATTTATTATATTACGAGCATTTCATAGTTTTTTCTAGGTTTGTTTTTTGTGAATTATTATGGGAAATGGGTCAAGATTTGCACAACTATGCAATTCATTATGGAACTGATTAGATAGTTTATTGTATTGTACGAATTTACCATGTGAAATTTGTTGAAAATATACTCTGACAACCCATCTATTATGGGTTTGTTATTATAATGGTCCATGTATCACAATATGAATAGAATCTGAGGGCTAGATACAAATAAATTTTATGTACCGCCGTTATGGGTATACAGACATAGATAGAGAATAAGAAATAAAAGTTCATTTTAAGACAAATTGCTGTATATGAGACTTTAAGGTTCAAGAAATTATTTTTATTTTTTTTTTTTTCAATCTTTCATTATTTATACTATGGTTTTAAAAAAAAGATTCAAATAGGATTGGAGATAGAATAATAAATAAACATGTACTTTGCATAATACTACTAACTATATGACTATATTCGTACTATGTACCACATAAGATGAAAATTTAAAAAGTTGCGGCAGAAACACCCACAGAAAGTTGATAATGAAATGCGAATGCCAATATGTGTTTTGGATTTTAGAGTCAATAGACTGCTAGAGAGTTATCTGTAAAAGCATTTCAATTAACGACTGTACATATATTGAAGGTCAGCACAGGAATAATGCTAATTGTTACACATTTGTTTTCAATACGATGTAAATGCATAAATATGTATTGCAATAAAAAATCAATATGGATGCAATAATTTTTTTGTTTTGTTGCAATCCTTCCGTATTGAATATTTTCATAAAAAGCAAAAAATCAATTTTAAAATCAATAAACTGCCTGGTATATCCATCTACCGATTAATAAAATAATTTATTTCACATGAAACATCATCATTATCTCGACATTCACTACGTACGGAATACCATATAGAGCATTAATGAGAAAAATTTTCTGTTGGGTAATTGCTGTACTAATCAGAACTATTAGTTCGAAACTAGACTTTAACATGTTAGCACTGATACATTGATGAGATAACTATTTATCATATGAAGTAGTTTTAGGTTCAATCTAAACGATACTACTTACTGTTTGAAATGCAATAGATGTATGTACATGCTAATTTTATTGTTTATATATTTTTCTATTGACCAAAATGGCAAAGAATAAAACACCCTGAATAAATTATTATTATTGATTTCAAAACAACATGCCATCGACGAGTCAATCTTCATTTATTTGGACTTTTAGACATTATTCCTTAAATTAGACCCGCGAGCTATATACCGTACTAATCGTACTTTCAATCTATTTGGGCCAACATACATAAGAGTAGATGGTAAAGTCAAAATCTTCAAGGTAAAATTGGTGTACATTGTGTAAGTGGCATGTAACAGAATAGAAAGTATTTCGCGGATATGTGCAACAATCACAATCTTGTGATTCAATCATAAAATAATTCAAAGGTTCCTTTGTACTTTTTAATCATTATACGATGTGTTTGTTTAGCATAAATCGTTGATTTGTCTTTGGCAAAGCCGAACTGGTTTTTTAAAATTATAATAAGATCACAGAGTATATCATTTCTCCTATTTTTAAGGAAACTGAGATAGGTTTGATTCATCTTTAGCTTAAGCTATTAGGAATTCCTCATTTTTTAAAATAAAAGCTATAGCTTCATTTTTTAATTTGGTATCGTATCTCCGCTTGG
This sequence comes from Penthetria funebris, assembly GCA_027564355.1. NCBI lineage: Eukaryota > Metazoa > Arthropoda > Insecta > Diptera > Pleciidae > Penthetria > Penthetria funebris. The sequence continues at coordinate 13,512 of JANSTX010015208.1, forward strand.
GATACATTTTAATAATTTTGCCAATCATTAAAAACCATTATCGCCATCAACAACATATTTTATAAGATCTATGAAATGATGAAATGAATTTTAGTTTGCAATTAATGTGGACAATTGCATATTGACTGCTTCCAAAATGAGATTTGATACATGCAGCTGTCGAATAAGATAATCACTATTCAGAAATAAACTGAATGGAGTACTGTTTCACCTAGTTTTCAAATTATTTGTAAAAAATCAAAACTTTTCCGCTCTCATGTACATCAATGTTGTGTATCTCGTTTGGATCACCAGTCATAAGACGTTAATGTACTTGATTTATGTTTATTAGATTTATAAATGCGACACTTCTCGCTTTCGTTTTATTTTCTAAATTTCTAA
>JANSTX010015219.1:10879-21336 GCA_027564355.1 Penthetria funebris
CACTAAATCATATTTTCTTTATGCCTACCCACTCAATCTCGAATCATCCCTTCCCACTCTTTCTCCCATCATCCTGTTTCATTCACTTTCTTTTTTTTTTCGTTACACACTTTTTTGTTACGCAATTTTTCATTACGCACTTTTTCATTATTAATTTCCACATGCTCTTTTGTTATACCTTTCCACGCACTCTTTCGTCATTCCTATCCACACACTCATTCGTCATTTCTTGACACACACTATTTCGTCATTCTTTTTCCCACACTCTTTCGTCACACCTTGACAAACACTCACTCGTCATTCCTTTACATGCATTCTTTCGTCGTTCTTTGCGACACACTCTCTTACTTCTCTTTTTTCCCCTTATCATGCACTATTCTGGTCATATATTTATTTCTGGTCACGCTTTCCCGTAAAGTCTTCCTCCTTTCTCACGCGATCTTCCGTTATCCCTAACTTTCTTTCCATATATACTTTATTCCCGCAAACCTACCCACGTACTCTCGCCATGTCTCTCCCGATGTCTGGTCTTACACCCTCTTCCATTTTCTCTTGCTCTATTTTTTTTTGCACTCTTCCGTTCGCATCAAACTTTAAAATATATATTGATAGTGACTCCCAACTCTCTCATTTTTGCATTATAGCTGTAATTTTGCCAGTCATAAATATTGTACACAAGTATTTCAAAATTCGTTAAACATTCTAAATTTGATCACATGAATCTTACAGGGCCTAAAATAACTGGCGTAACCAATTATTCCTGTTTCCATTTTTTTGCCATCGAAATTTAAAAGTGGTAAAAAAATTATTACTCAACTATAAACAATTTAAAGAACCTCACATTGATTCTAAGAACTGGTTCCTTTTAATTTTGTTTACCACCAAGTGTGATCGTATTCATCTCATACCCTATTATTCTATTTCTTTTTGTTTTTGTTTTTTTCTGTTCTTATTTTAGATGAGAAGATTTTTTTTAGTTTCTTCTTCAAAAGATGAAATGAATATTTTTTATTTATTTTTCTTTCAGAAAAAAAGTATAACGTATATTGCATAAAAATGTAAATGTTTATTAAAAAAAAAAAATACTAAAATAGACACAAACACTTAATTATGTATTTGAGATTTTGTTAGTAGAAATGAGTGTAATTAAGTAAAAAAAAATTATATTATTATATTTTTACTCAAACAATTATCGATTTACGAGACCGTAAATTAAACTGACCAAATACCAAAAATAAGCTATAATAGTGTAAATTTAGAAGTTGCCACGCAGTAAAATATTACTTATACCTCAATTTGACCATCAATATAATGATGATTATGAATCTTTGCTGATGTATGGTAACGACTAGCTGCATTTTAGTCAGCTAACCGAACAGAAATTGCATCGTATGTACAATTGATGTACATTTCAATAGTCCCGTTCACTATAAAATAACTGGCCAAAAATAAAATAAGAAAAAAAATCTTTAATCCGTCTGATTGCTTACCATCGTCATAAAATAACATTTAATGGACGAAGTATGACTATTGTTTTGTCTTTGAAATTATAATCTTTACAGACCAGAGTTATCAAAACATATTTCGAGAGCTATATATTTTGATCTTCAGTCATTTAATTTTTACTAATAATAATATACATTTCAACAATTTTATTAGAGACGGGTCAATAAACTCTAGGCAACTTACTTTTATTTTAGCTTTTCCAAATCTGCCAATGTCTTATTAAGTTATTCACCATCAAAAATAGAAACTATCAATATTATTATATTTAATATAAACATTTTATGATAAAAGTTAAAATATTTTAAACAATTTCTATTGACTTTTGACCGTATAATCTCTTCAATTGTAAATAACGTCCATATAATGAATTTTTTTTTTTTTTTTCAAAAATATTATCTTATTGAATGAAGAAGTTACATTCAAATTGTACGTTTCTCCATAGTCTTATTTCTAACCATTTCAGTTTTACAACTTTGTTTTTTCACTTTATTTTTACAATAATAAAAAAAATAAATTACACAACAGAAAGATATATTGCATTATTCGTGTAATCTTCTAAAACGCCATGCTGTTATTTTATGTTCAAAAATTTGCATTATTAAAATTGAAATGGAATTGTAAATTGTTTTGTTGAAATGACAACACAAATAACAAATAGGAGATAACTCCCTAAAGTCAATATAATAACAACTTGTAAATAGGCTTTATATGATTGATGTTATCTCTGAGGTGTCATTAGACAACAAACATTCTGAAATATGCATATAATAAAATAAATCTTTATAAATTATATGCTAATTATGTCTGTATCCTAATGAAATCATTAAATACCTAAGAATAACTGCCAAGCAGCTATAAACTATTATAATATTAAGGACAATATATGTCTGTAAATATTTTTTTTAAATACAAAAGTATTCGATCTTTATATAATAAATTAATACTCTGATTTACAAATAAAATACTTTGTGAATACGAGTATAGGTTTTGTTTGGCTTTAGTTCGGTGTGTCTTGATTCGCATCAACAATTTCTTAATCCCCAATTTCTATGAAGCGACATTTGATGTCGAACTATTAACGCATCGATAATGTTTTATATCGACTCAATTAATTTTTCATGTTTTTTTATTCGCAATATGGATCTTTTTTTGATTATCAGACCAAATCAATTAATCTGACTCATACAGAAGACAATAACACTATTATGATACTAAAATTTTGGTCAGCAACTTAACACCTATGCCATATATTATTCGTCATAAATATTAACGCCGATACCTTTGCAGTATTTTGGAATATACTGCTTGGTATCTTTTTTCAAAAATACTCTGAAATATAATACAAGTAATTTTGCAATTGAATTGCCACCTGATTTTATATATAAATTGCTGATTTTATTAATGTTTCCATAAAAATCCTTGAGATAAAGCAAATATATTTGTTTAGTTTTAACACCTAGAGTGATCATTTGAGTTTTTTTTATAAAATAAATCCGTAAAAATTTCAACTTAGTGCAAATAACATATCACCAATGATTATCATTGATTTGTTCTCATTTGAGTTTTGTTTATAGAATAACTCCGTAGAAATTTCAACTTAGTGAAAATAGCATATCAGTAATGATTGACATTGATTTTGTTCTTTTCGAGATATATTTATTTTTTTTTTCGATTTACATATGCTACTAAGGACCTTTATCAAATTGAACTAATTGTCTAATGAGCATACCGCGATGCTGATTTGTCACTATAAACAAAAGCACAAATTAAGCTAATATCATAAAACTTACATAATGATCTAAATGGTTCATTACATATATATTAAAATTGTTCATATTTTCTATTCAAGATTGGCGCTTACTGTTATGCAGAACTTGGTACAATGATTACAAAATCTGGTGCAGATTATGCATATATTATGGAAACATTTGGTCCATTTATGGCATTCATAAGATTATGGATTGAATGTATGATTGTTCGTCCATGTTCACAGGCAATTGTGGCACTTACATTTAGTACATATGTATTAAAACCATTTTTTCCTGATTGTCAACCACCAGAAGATTCAGCACGTTTATTAGCTGTTTGTTGTATAAGTAAGTAAAATTTGTTTTTTTTTATGATACTATACGTGGATATACACTCATATTTTTAATTTTAAAGTAGGCGTTTATTATTAATAATTTTTGAATTATTTGCAAAATTTCAAATGTTTTAAATAAAAAAATAAATTATATATCATACAGACAAGCTATTTCAATGATGATTTACAAATTGCGATTTGATGTAGCCAATGTTGTTTGATAGTTACAAACAAACTTAATGATAATTGCAGGGTTTACTATTTGTTGAACTTTTATCAAATATTTTTCTTCTAATATTAGAAAGAAATTTATAATTAGAACTTATATATAAAATTAATATGGTTTTACAAAATAGGGCACGTTTACTCTTATATGCCTCATGGGATTATAAAAGACATCATCACATTGTTAATTTGCCGTTTAGTATCACGGAACGGTAAATATAGATGTTAATCGGCCACACTATTCACCACATCTTACTTGTTCACCACATCTTGTACAATTTTTACTAGTTACCAATATTTTTAATAAAACTAAGTGATTCTAAATTGTGCATCAATTTTGATTTACTTTATAATTTCAAAATAAATGAATTTCTTATTGTTTTCATAAGCAAATCATTTAAAATCTTGTGAAACTTGCTAATTTCACTGTCAGATTAAGTTTAAGCTCTGCTCAGTTGTATAATTTTTTATATGACCTATTCCAGAAAGTATTTCTTTCTTAGTTCTCTGTAATTTTGCAATTTGCTTATCGTTACCAAATCGTTTCATATATATTAACACTTTAGTCAAGTTTCTTTTAGTTTCAAAAGTAGTAAATATCGAACCTATAGAAAGTATAAATTAGCGTACTGAAATTTGTAACACATCACTTTTAACGGTTTTCAAGAAGCACAGATGATTAAATTCAAATCAAGTTTCTTTTAGTTTCAAAAGTGGTAAATATCGAACCTATAGAAAGTATAAATTAGCTTACTGAAATTTGTAACACATCATTTTTAACGGTTTTCAAGAAGCATAGATGATTAAATTCAATACATTTGAGGCATTTTATCTAGTATGTTAACATAAATTATTATTATTATCGATATTGAATTTTCAATTTGAGTATCTCACTCACAATCGAAATTCCTAAATTGATGATATATGCTTAATGTATAGGTTTCTTTTCTCTTCAGTGAGAATATAGTTAATTGCATTGAATATACACAATGGTCACAAAAAATGCTTAAAAAGTACCTTCTAAATGTGACTATTATTCAATGAAAAACATACAATTGCGTTAGTTCAATAACGCTGGTACATATAAATTCCATTTAGCATAATCTCAATTTGTGTACACAAAGTGTATGTTTTCTTCTGTGAATATATTATTATTGTTCTCTAAGGTCTTCGTCGCCTATCGCTCAAGGCAGTCTTTTCGATACTTCTTATATTCTGCAATTGTTAACATTTACAGAATTTTATCATTACTTTAATCTGTCCGGTACTAATCCAAATAATGATACATTTTTTTTTCCAATATTTATGTTTACACACTTCAAGATACTGTCTTTCATTTCTGATTAAAATATTAATATTCACAGAAGATTATCTATCATATTTTTATTTTTAATTGTTCATCTGTTATTTATTTTTAATATGCGATAAAATGAGAATCAAAGATCAAAAATGAAATTCAAGTCTTAATCATCATATAATAAATAGTCAATAGGAAATCACTCCTTAATATCACTTTGTACAATTTTTTATGTATTTAAAATTTTTAATTAATATTATAATATTAATATGTTCAATATTATTATAAATTAATTTAAGATGTAAAAAATGTTTCCGTAATCTGTTACTTTATGATTAAAAATATATTAACAGACAAGATTATAGTAGCAAAGACGCACGAGTATCAATAACTGCACTGATTTTAATGTGAATTTAAATTATAATTTTTTTTAAAAATATTTAATTAATATGCTAGCTTGGTGAGAAATGAAGTGGCCGAATTTAAACGAGGTTGCGTAACTCATCCTTTCATCCACGCAGTGTCACCGATAATTCGATCATGATATATATGTTAGTAATGGCAAGTGTTCCAGGATAATGTTCATGTCGTGTTTGTCGACTAGTTAAAAAAACATCTCAAACTACTTAGCTGAGAATTTATTTTCGACTGCACTAAAATATTCAAATGTATTACCCTATAATCATACGTCTAATTAATCATATATTAATCAGATGGTAAATTTCAATTATAATTATATTAGTTTATAATTATATTAGTACATATGAGCCCTCGAGGCGTAAAATTTGAGATGATATAGTAATTTTATAAAATTGTACCAAATGCGAAGCATGGAATATGGTATTGCAAACTTTAAAACAGTTACGTTGGAAGCGAATTATAAACCTGTGTCTTTGCTTAACGTACGATACTCTGTTAATTGATTAAAAATATGCCTGAAAATAAATATTATGTAAAATTTTGTATTTTTTTTATTTGCATAGATAATTTTTTTAAAGATCAAGTTCAATTTAATTCCGATATATAATCTTGTCATGAGATTTACACAAAGAAAATGCACACTAAATATAAATTTATAATCATACAAAAAATGTAGTCAAAATAATTAACAATTATTTTTTCAACTAATTAATCACGTATACATTTATAATTCATAACATTATTCATATTTGTTAAATAATGTAAACAGAAACTTGAAATTTGAAACTTGAAACTTTGCGAATTATTTCATTGTAATCACTTTATTGTTAAGTTAGGTTTCAGTTCTGCCAACAATATATTTAACTATGGCACAGACTGGACACTTTAAAATATGCGAAAATCTAATCTTGCCAGCCAACGACTATCAGGCTCCAGCAAGGCGACCATTAACGTTATCAACCTAAATGTCTTGTCGATCATTTGGCTTAATCGCATCATCAAAATTTTGTGCAGTTATTCTTAACTGTTTTCAAATTTCTGACTGTACACGAGCAAATTGGCTCCACTTAAATGGTTATATGAAACAAGTCATCAATAAAATACATTTCTTCATCGATAAATGTATGGCAACCGATCACATCGATGATACTGTTAAAAAAATTATTGTTAGCAGGATCAAAAAATATTTCAATTTTCCGATTCACAGAATTTTACCCGCAAATTCGTTATACATTTTGCAAATAACCGTGAAATAACGCGTGAAAAATGACCACCTTTTTTACCCACAGTATTCATCGCATGTAAATCAATTAATTAATATTTTACTGTTGATTGATGGTGACTGATTCAAACATCAGTGTCAATCGTCGTGGAAAATACATCGCACCTGATTGACTACTAATATTCCATTTTATTTACAATAACAAATGGAATAAAGTTTATCATTACGTTGAGTAACATTAAAATAACAAGTGGTCTAGATAGATAGACTCATATGACAATACTATCAGCGCTATTCAATTAGACATTTTAAAATGCAAATATTCCAAAATTTTTATAAGTTATAGCAATGTTTGTAATACCTAATCCTAGTAAGAATGTAATATTAGAAGTTAATTATAATTATAAAATTATATGAGACATTCCTTGCGATGAAACAAATTGATTTAATTGAAAAGCGGAACTTTCTTTATATCTACATCCTCTAGAATAATATTCCTGACCTTAACTATACTTTTTTGTATTTTTAATGTTAGAAATATTATGAATTATATAAATGTTGAATTCTACCATGGCAAATAATAGCATCTACATGCTACTGACATTCTTTTATGTAGAACTTGATACAGAGTTGCTATTAAAATCAGTAAGTATGTTTATGGGGAATTTCTTTTCGAACAGTCAGTATTTTTGCATCATTTACTATTCGAATTGAAATTTATGATGAACGTGGAGTGACACAGTTACATGTGTCTGAACTGAATAACTTCTGACCATGTACTATAATTACATTATCATTGGAATTCATAATAATTTGCTAATTTTATTTCTTTATAATGACAGTAAAAATTGCATGTTACGATAGCGACGACTATGGAAAAGATACCGTAATTAAGCAGACAATAATTACAGTTACCAATAAGTATTCCAATATGCACAGAGTAATTATCTCGATGAAAAGTTAAAAAAAAAACTCCCATACATTTAGAATGTCAAATATTTAGCACTGAAAACCATTTATTCAAGAATAATATAATTACTGCTAGATGTTCTACATATAAAGATCCAAAATATCGGTTACCAATGAATCCAGAAAATGTCTCTTGAATCGCATAGAAATGAGCAAATGCATGTGCATAATCAGCTTGAATCAATTGAGTTGTTTTGATCAACTAAGTTGCTTTTTGCTGTCATTTGAACATATCTGTTTGTAATTTGGATGCAATTTCGACTTTATTTTTTATTTTTTTTTTTTTGGAATTCCCATCGCCTCATAATAACCTGTGTTCGGTGCTGCCTTCAGACTTAATCTGATGCAGTCTAATTACATATATTAATTTCTATACATATACTATTATTGTAAATATTATAATTTATATTTTTCTTTTCAGTGGTGCTAACGTTTGTTAATTGCTGGGACGTAAAATGGGCAACAAATGTTCAAGATGTTTTTACATATGCAAAATTATTTGCCTTATTTTTAATTATTGGATTTGGTGCATATTTCCTATGTTTAGGTAAAATTTTGTCTATAGATTATACTAAAACTCATAATTGCACAAAAACGAAAGATTTAACGATTTGGTTTAAATGTAGTGTCTTATTACGATAGTATATTTTACTTATAAATTTTAAGTGGTAATAATTTGCTTAAATACTCGTATGTTAAAGAAAATATAACAAATTTCTAGGCAGAATTTATGCAATAAATTGAAATTTCCTGATTATACACTTTAATTTTTCCATTATAATTAATATAATTTATGCTCTACGTACTAAAGTAATTATGTGCATGAATGTATTTTTTTTATAGATATATCAACGTTGATTTTTGTTAATTTAGTTTAGTTATTTGTATCTGACTTATATGACGGTCTGGGTTGGAAATCATCATTCTGATGAATTATGTATTAAACGTCTACTGTACCGCCACGATCAAACTATTGGGTACAAGTGATTGGTGGTACAATATTCAAACACAAAATAATCCAAAAGAGTTTACAGTGATCACCATTTATTTGTTGAACAGATTTTGTATTAAACTGGTGTGTCAAATATAAAACGGAATAAGTTATCTGAAATTATACATTTAATGTTACATAACTTTAAAATAAAAATTATAATCTGGACATTGCTTGAAAGCAATGGAATACCATTCACATTATTCAACATGATGCGTTGTCCGATTGCGTTATGATACATTTAATTATATGGTATGAGGCGAGGTCAAAAAAATCCATTTATATTCACATTGCATGTTACTTGCATATATTCATGCTACAAACATGAGATTGACGTATGACTGAAACAGTATCTTAATATAGTCCGTAGATCAGTCAAATAATTAATGTTTCAAAATGAAATTAATGACGATTGATTCACCGATGACTTGAATATCTTAAAATCGATAATACAATAATAGATGAAGTAGCGAGATTCTAATATTTGAGAAATTAATTGAAATGATGGTGCTGAAAAAGTTGTCGAACGCATAAAATTGTCGGAATTGTAAGCACAATGTTGACGCAGTTGACGACAAAAATTTGTATGCCTTTTAACCACATGCCCATAAAAAAATAATGTCATTAGAATAATTTAATCATGTAATAAAACGTTTATTAAATTCAAATTTATTTGTATTCTAAAAATGAATACCATTTTAGAATATTTAATTCTGAAAATCTACAGAATACTTTTGCTATTTGTCTTGTAATTTTCGCATATTTTATAAATATTTAAATATTTCTGTTTTAAGAAGAAAAATGAACAATTTTAAAAGAAAAAAAAAATAGAAAATATTGAATTTAATTTTAATTTATACTACAAATATTTGCTTAAAATGTTTTAGGTAAAAATGACCTCTAAAGTCTCAAATATTTCTTATATCAATTCAAGTTTGCCTTACGTTTATGTGCAAATATTTTATGAATTTCAATTTCATTTTGCCCTAAATTATTTATCTACTCGGTATTTTATTTTCCCTAAATGAATAAGAATTCTTCAATATACTTCGAGAATATATTTCCATAATGCCATAATATAGTAATTTACGCTATTACGATACCAGAAAAAAAAATGAATATTTGAATCGGATTAATGGTTCACACATAACACAGCATGTCTTCAGAATATTAACACATTTTGGTAATGATATTGGAAAATTTATATTTATGAGCCTACTAGTTGTGAGTTTTCAAATAGTCTTAGAAAGAATTTCAAACAACTAAATAAAATCTCATATTTTTTCAAATCAAATGCCATTTCTTCTGTTTCACTCTTAAAAGTACTTGAAGTTTTTTTAATTACTTCAGAAATTCAGTATAGTTGAACCTTTTTCAGAGCATATTTAAATTTAGATTTAATACATGCATTTTTATGTTATTGAGAATATCTATATATGTTAAAAAGTAAATATTTATTACTGTGTACTAAGGATGGAAAGACGAAGCAAATTTTTTTTACAGATTTTCTGGGTAACTCATATTTGAAAACAGATTTCGTCCATAATATTATTCTGTTAAATATAGTCGATAGTCGCTATTCATACTCTCACAGTTTTTAAAAGTTTATAAATTAATCCAAACAAAATGTTTGAATTCCAATGAAATTATACACCCCATTAAATTATTATGAAATGATTGATAAATGAATTTATTGCACTTATTGCAATTGTGCGTTGATGCTATAATTGTAAGCATAGAAAGT
>JANSTX010015219.1:21436-35267 GCA_027564355.1 Penthetria funebris
TATGAAATGATTGATAAATGAATTTATTGCACTTATTGCAATTGTGCGTTGATGCTATAATTGTAAGCATAGAAAGTTGTTTATTGCGTTTATAACGGTTCTAATATTAAGCATCACTATTATTATGGTTAAATAATGTATCGAGTTGTGAAATATTCGAAAATATTCAGAAATCTGAGTGTATTTGTCAATAAAATAGATTTAATGCACTTATTTTAGAAACAGTTCATAATTCGTTAATAATTACGAACGAAAACGTACACAATATCCATAATATGTGATTAGCCAAAGAGTTATAGATCCTTTGCATATATTTATATTTTAATGTAACGAATTGATTTTCTTTGGTTGCGCCTCGTTTACCGTAATACTTGGTATGAACTTTACTTAAACGCCACAGCTTTTTACATAACAATCGACTATAAATGATTTGTATAATATAAAACCAAAACGTGACTAAAATAAAACTAAACATAATTAATTGTTACATAACAAATAAATTATTCAAAATTATTATTTGTTTGTTTTGTTGACAAGCCAATGTTCAATTAATTGATTATTGATTATGCAATAGTTTTTTTGGCGGTCATGAAAGGGTTAATAAATTATATAAAGTTTTTATTTATAGTTCACATTGATATACTAATAAGAAAAAAAAAACTACATATTTAGAATAATCATATATATTTCAATTGAAATCAGAGATTTGTGAATGAAGAAAAGACATTTTTTATATTTATTTTAATAAGCTTATTAAAGGAAATTGGCTATTTCAAAAAATTTAAATAAATTGACCATTATAATTAGTAGACAATATGATTTTACTTGTTGTATATCACATGGACTCTTACTATGAGAAGATTTTTTTCTTTTTTTTTTTTGTGTTTCGCCAACTCATTTATGCCATTTATTTATAAAATTTTTATTCGTATTTTTTATATTATATATATTTTTTTTTATTTTTTACAGGAAACGTCCAATATTTTACATTTGATAATACAAAGACTGAAATTACTTCTCTGGCATTATCATTTTATTCTGGTCTTTTTGCGTATAATGGATGGTTAGTTGGATGCGATATAACAAAAAAAATTATTTATATTTAATAAATTTTTCTTACATTAAAGGAATTACTTAAATTTTATAATCGAAGAACTTAAGGATCCAGTAAAGAATTTACCAAGAGCTATTGCTATATCATGCACGCTTGTAACTGTTGTGTACGTTTTTGCTAATGTTTCTTTCTACACAATTTTATCACCAGAAGAAGTTCTTGGTTCGTCGGCGGTTGCTGTTACATTTGCCGAAAGAGCATTTGGAATGTTTGCATGGATAATACCAGGTAAATATTAAAAGATCTTAAATTAAATGTGTCGTTAGTGTTTATATTTATATATATATATATATATACATATTTTATTGATTAATGCACTTTTCTCTATAATTATTGCACTTTTTTCTATAATCACCATTACATGAAGATTTAAATCTATAATGCCATATTGTGAATGGATTTCTAAAAATTTTATTGTATTTACTTATCACGGTGAATTTACGTTATACAAAATTATCGAATCGTGCGACAATATTGGATCGAGATTCGCTACGATATTTATAATTTCAATTTGCTATTTAACCACTATGATACATTGCCGCTTTACTGACCCAAAAATATGATTTTAACCAGAAATCTGACGTTTAGGAATATTCTTCGCAGCCGTTATTTGTTTGTGTTATTTTAATTAATGTTATTTTTAATATTATATAAATATTCTTATAAGAACTATAAAACTAAATTGTTTAGTATATTGAGTATCTTAAAAGGTGACAAATAAAATGAAAAATTCTAGTTACGATAGTTCGATGGAAGGTAAACGGATGTCGAACTATGTAGGTGACACAGGAATACTTCAATTAAATTCATTTGTAAAACTAATTATATAAGAAATATGCTTGCAAAAATTTTATTTGATATTTTGAAGCGTTATCAATTTATCGTGCAAGACTCATAATTTACAATCGCAAATAAAAATTCCAAATACAATGTCGCCAAATTGTCTCAACAGTAAAAACTCAATTATACAAATCGTTACAATTACAAAATTCAACGCTGTTATTGACCCCTTGTTAAATAATACCAACACATTCAAGTATGAAATTCACCTTTGAAAAATTATGAATGAGAAATTTAATATAATACTATTAGTGCTACTCTACTCTACTATACCATTTATAGTATTTTACGATGGGAATGACCTTTAAATATAGCTGTGTTACAATATATACAGTTTTAATTTTTCGTATTATCACTCAATGAATAGTATATTATTGTCTCGTTTTGTTGCATGTACAATAATTATATGAAATAGTGGCACGATTATTACATACCGAATGTGCAGTTCGTTAGTCGGCTGCTGTTTAATGCGAGTGCAGTATACAAAATAAGTGGGGAAATTATATTTAATTAAATTTGACACAAACGGAAGAGACCTCTTGACGCCAATACTCGTATATTTTATATTTATTTTGATTGGAAAGTATACCTGGGCTTTTTGTCGTATTTCAATGGTTTAATTCAATATTTTTTTTTGCAAATTATGATTTTGAACGTTTTTAATATTTCTAATATTATATTAAAATACCATATTGCTGAATTTTGCATAATTTACTTTGATGCAATTCTGCCATATCCTGATAATCTAACTAAATTATCCCTTTTGTTCGCATTTGAGCAAATAATTTATATATTTAGAGTGGTCAACGAATAATCGCCATTGTCCTCAATATCTATGGCAATACCATCACCTTCACTTTGCTCTATGACCTAGTTACTAGACTTCTTAATGCCGGTTCATCATCCCGATTTGTAATTTAACTGCTATTTTGTAAATATGATATCATAACTTGATTGCGAAATGTTAACAAACCAGCTACTTACATACGCAATGTCTGAACCTCTTGAACTCATTTTTGGTCAATATAGGTACACATCCTATACATTAATGTACTAATATTTTATATTATAGGTGATTGTAAGGCGTTAAGTGCCGAGAATTTTCTTATTTGAGCATTATAGTGCTAACGGTTTAGCACCAATTTAACTTCTATTTAGAAAATCATTGTATATATGTTGTTGACCCTTTATAAACTGGATAGCTCTCACACGTTAAAAAATGTGCTCTAGTGAAATATGGAATTATATTAGCCGAATTGTATTGGAGGTATGGAGAATAAAAATAGACAGGTTATGGTGTTATGTATATAGCAAATCGTATTACTATAATTTAATTTATGCTTCTAGCTCTCTAAGTTTCTAAATCCTTTCAATCGACTTAATTAGGTTCGAAGACATTTATTACGACATCTTAATTCCCACATAATTCTGTGCTGAAACCTAAATAGTTAGATGGTGCATATAAATATGAGTGAAAATCTTTTAATGTGCAATATTTTTAATTCTGTATTTTAAATACGAGTACAAATTGTCATGATTCTACAATGTGGTCTAAAGTTCTAATCTTATAGAATTTTAACTAAATGAAATACATCTGCAGGACAAATATTACATTATTTTATTCATATAATATTTTATTATATTTACAATATAATATGTATATAGTTTATATCGATTTAACTTAATTTCAATCAATGAATACTATAATCAACGTCATAATCTTTTAATTCCAAATCATCTATCATACATTCATGGTATACGTCAAATTCATAATTATATCAAATATAGAAAAATATTACTTTTGTTAGATTATTGATCTTAATGCTACTACTATACACAATAAAATTTAGACAAAAAAAACTGTCTATTTTGGGAACAATCCCATATATGAGGACTAATTTAAAATTTTGTTGCGTCACATGAAATATTATATGTTTATTATGATTTTGTACATAGTTTATATATAATCAGTAATTTTCTTATGTTTTTTTTTTTTTTTTTTTTTTTTTTTTTCAACCGTTTTTTTTTCCTTGTCTTCATTTGGTGGTGGTTATTGTTTTTTTTTTTACATCATCGAGACTATTTTATGCTGGTGCTTGTGAGGGACAAATGCCAGAAATTTTAACAATGATTCAAATTCAACGATTTACTCCTACACCGGCTGTTCTAGTTATGGCATTACTATCTATGTTATACTTAACAGTATCGGATATATTTGCATTGATAAATTATGTTGGCTTTGCTACATGGGTAAATTTATATATAGAAATTTTTATTAAAATATTAATATTATTTAGTAAAATTCATAAATTTTATAGTTAAGCATTGGTGTCTCAGTATTATGTTTACCATGGCTTCGATGGGCACAACCAAATTTACCACGTCCAATTCGAGTATCATTAATATTTCCAATAGTTTATCTATTGGCAACATTATTTGTAACAATTGTTCCAATGATTGCCAGTCCAGTAGAAACAGGATATGGTATCCTTATGATTTTAAGCAGTGTACCGGTTTATTTCATTTTTATCGCATGGACGAGAAAACCGAAATGGTTCCGCAGTCTTATGGGTAAGTTATTTATTTTTGTTTACTAATTTTTTATTTAATTATTATTTTGTTATTCATCTTGTAATTATTATTTATTTTCATTGAAAATATACTGATTGGAATTAAGACTTCAAATACGATACACGTATTTAATCATATTAATTAATATTATTATTTCTTTTCCATTTTTTTTATATTATAACTAGTTTTTTTTTTCAATAAAAAATTAGGTAACGTAATTGATAAGAAATTATTTCGAATTCATGTTATAATAATGTTTGATTTTATTTTTGCATTAATTATTGATATTGTCACTATCAATAACACAAGATAATCCTGGATGTATTATTATTATATTTACAGAAAATACGAACAAAATGTATACCATTCATAGTTATATTTGATTAATAACACAACTTCGAACTTACTATAAATTTATGCAGAATTTTACATGTAAAATTGTAAAATGACCGACTTACCATAGTCTTGAATATTTCTATAATTATTGGATCAATACCAACGTATTCAGTCGATAATAAAACAAAAGAGATTTACCAGTAGAAGTTGTCCGTTACCTTTCATCATGACCGAATTTCATCATGACCAAGAATGTTGAGTTTGTTGTATCTCATAAATTCCTATGACAACTGGTATCAAATAGTTACGTTAAAACCGATATAATTTAATTTAATTAATTTTTCTAAAATAGATAAAATTATTCGTGCAATTTCCAATAATTACATATAAAGTAATCAGTCATTAAACTGGAACTTATGTAACAGCAGCACTGTCTAAAATCAGCTTCCAAGTGTATTGAGTGTTTGCCATTAAACTACCCAAAAGAGAAAATTTCCTGATAATTTTTTTAATTTTATTAAGAACCAATAAATTATTTGAGAAAAAAATTGATGTAACAAGAAAAACAAAAAAAAAAAAAAAATTATTTTACAATTTAAAATTATATTTTAGGTGGAATGACAAAATCACTTCAGAAAATGATGCTGGTGGTTCGTCCTAAATCTAGTCCAAAGGTTTAATTTTTTATTTTATTTCTCCTTTTTCTTTTATTTTTCTCTCTTACTTACTAACTTTTTCAAAAATTAAAATTTAAATGCCCTTTAAAATATTTTGTATACTTTTTTAATTTATTAAAAATAAAAGTTTTATTGTCATTTTTTATATATTATATAATAATATTATATAATTAAAAATTAAAATTCATAAAACATAATATCATTTTTAAAAATTTTGTAGTTATAATTTTTTTACGAAATGAAACCTTCAATATGAAACTGAAATGTATTTTTCTTTTCTTTTTTTTTTCGTATTTCAGTAAGTTTAACTGGTACACTTCAAAAGGTGCTAATGGTTGTTGGTAAAGCTAAAGCAGCTCAGGTGTAAAATTATTTTATAAAAATTAAAAACTATAAAATGCTTTATAAATAAATATAAAAATATTAAAAAACATCGCTTCCACAATAATGAAATGGAAAAATATTTTAAAGAAAATTAATAAAAAAAAAAAAACAAATACAAAGGCTGTCAATATTGATAATAATTTACCTACAATACTTTTTTCAATGCTTTTATTTTTAATATTTAATAATATAATTTTAAAATATGTTTTTATTTTAAGATTTATTTAAAAAAAAAAAAAAAAAAAGCATTCGTTTCTTTCAAAATTAATTGATATTTTATTTAGTAAGTAATAATTTTAAATTTATATGTAGATTGTATGCTGATAAACGAATATATTATTATTAACAATTTTAATTAAAATATTTATATATTTAATTTTTTTTATTTTAAAAATTAAAATGTAGTTATTAGATTTTAAAAAATTGTTATAATAATTTATAGTTATTCTATTATTAGATCTATATTGTCTTTGATATGGTAATTATAAATAAAAATTAATTGTTAAGATTGAAATATTGAATGTGTTGTTATATTTACAATGTGCATTACAACAAAAATGTAAGTTTTATTTATTTTATTACATTATAATATTTTTTTTAAAAAAAAAATTTTATTAAAAATAATTGTAATGTAATAATATTTATATAATTTACTGACTGTTTTAAGAAATCTTAATGTTTTAAAAAAAATTCTAAATGTATAATTAAATATAAATTTAATTAATATTGCATTTTTTATGTGTTTATTAATTACCATATCGAAGACAATAAACCAATATAACTAATTAAAATGATGTATTAATAAGAAATTTTGTTTTTAAAAATTAATTACAATGATTTTTAAATATTGTAGTTATGTTTTTAATGCTTTTAGTAAATTATTTGTATAATGTATTTTTTTTTTTAATAAATGGAATAGTTGTATCATATTTTTTTTATTTAATTTTATATATTTAATAGGTTTTTGTTACAAAAGTTTCTTGTATTTTTAATTGAATTTAAATTTGGAAAACTCACTGATTGTTTTTTTCATAGTTATATAAAATTAATAATGTAACAACTAATCTATAAGAGTTTGAATAATATCGAAGCAAAGACGTACGATTTGAAGAATTGAATTAATAATTGGAAAATGTATGAATATATCACGAAATCATGATAGTTGATAGTAAATAAATAGTATTATAGTTTGTACAAATTAAATGTAGATAATATGATTAAATAAAAAAAAAAACGTTATTCATCATTTCGACCGTTATACCACATGGGTGCACAGAGGTTGGTACTGTTTAATTACCGTTTCAAATATACTATCTTTAATCAATAAATCAACTATAAATTGATAATTTCGAAAGAAAATGATTCTCATTTATAAATGTTCAATTCTATTTATAAATAATTCAGTGGATTCAGCTACATAATTAACATCTCAGCTACCTAGTTTGTTGGTGCGATATTTTACACCTGACCAATATTCAATATCAAAAACCTTTTTTTTTAGTACCAATCAAATGCCAGAAATTGCCATAAATTGTGATCGATTTACCAGTACCACAAAAGTGTGCTAAATTGGTAAATATGAAATGAGTAACAATAATGTTAATCGGTTACTTTATACCTCTCCAAACTTATTCAAACATCTGCTTTAAAGTGTAATTCTTACAAAACTACAAATATTATTATATTTATTTATTTTTGATTAGAAATTTATGACGCATCTACCAACTTTATATTTAATTGAATATTCAACAATAAAATAAATTAAAAATCGTACGTCTTTATTTTAAGTAAGCACTTCTATTAAGTGCACAAAAATTTATATTACTATTTTATTTAAACATTTTTAGAATAATTAAATGAATGTATGTATAACAAGAAAATTATTATTTAACTTCCGCGATTTTCGGAATAATTTAATGAAAAAATTAAAAAGAAATGATTTGAATTTTAAATTAATAAAGAAATCAAGAATGCAAATATATATATATAATAAATAACGATAGATAATCAATAAAAATGTATAAATATCTATTTGTAATAATAATTTCTATTTATTTATGATTTTTTTTTTAATTTGAAATCAATATGTTTCTAATTTATAGTTAAATTACAATTGGTGCATGAATTCATTGCAAAGACTATACGTAACGAATTTCGTGACTCGCATTTCGATTAAATAACTGGGTAGTTTAACATAGTACAACGATCAATATTATTGAATATCTGCTTCTGTCAATCATTCTACTGTTCAACAATAATAGACCACAGACACATACTTTTTTTAAAAAAAGTAGGAAACACTGAAAGCGGAATAATTGTTTGAATGAATATTGTGCGTATTACATTACCGTAGTACCATGTAAGGATATATGTTTGGTATTGTGGGATGGAGTATATATTATTTTACATCAGGTTAATTAACATTATGCCAGTTGAAGGAATGTTAGAAGGTATTTAAATATTTAAGATTAATACTTATTTAGCTTCATGGTGTAGAAATTGTTCTATTTCTACCCTTAACTAAAATAACAGTTTTTGTAACCTATTACCTTGAGATCACAAAAGTTTTATCATGAGGCATTTATAATTTATTATGAGAACGCATATAAGTATTGTCGTGAAATCATATATATTTACTCGAAGACATAATATAATTCAATTTATGTAAAAATAAAGACACTTTTAATTTAGTATTAGACAAGCAGGAAAGTCAGAAAGCATTTTAAATTCTGATTTACTAATTTCACTTCAGGGTGTAGAAGAATTTTTATTTCCCTTGAGCGGAATTAGCGCCTAATTTGAATTGTTTTGAAAATTATTACTGTGAAACCACATGAGTATTACTGTGAGACATATAAGTTTTATCGTGCGATAGCATGCAACAGTAAATTATAAGCAGCAAAATAAAGAAAATTCTAATTTAATATCAGGCAAGCAGGAAAGTTAAAACACATATAAAAATGCAAGTTTATAATTTGCTTGGCTTCTGGGTTACTATGAGATCCATAAGTTTTACCATGAGATAACATGATAAAGCATTATAGTTACGAGCATGCATGCAAAATAAAGAAAATTTTAAATTTGTATCAATATTTAGCTCAGTTTCTAATAAGTTATTTAAATAAAATATTGATTGCATTATCAAAAATACATAAATTAGTTCTATTTTAGTTTTCACATATCATAAATGTATTATATATATATATGTATAAAAATTCATTCCATATTATGAAAGGAAATATATACTATAACAATAAATATGTTATTAATGTTTATCATGTAAATAAAAAAAAATATATTACACTAATTGTGACTATTTGTTTTAATATAATTTATTTATAATACATTTAATTGTAATGTTACACAATAAACATCTGGTTCATATTGCGTAGAGTTGTAGTAAATTAGGTGTCATTGATAGTAGTAAAATTTTGTGATATGTCCTTTTAATTTAAGTACCCGTTATTTGAAAATTGTCGACCATTAATCTTAGCAAGAAACTTTAGAAAATTTCTATTTCTATTAATATTTGGTGGGCAACGAAGATTGCGTTAGAAATTGTGTACACTTTAGCAAAATGATACCTATATGTACTTGCTAAAAGAGGCAGCTCTGCGAAATGATTTAATTAAATAACTAAAATTTTGTCAACCTTAGATAACGTTACATAATATTATGTTTTACGTTTAGAATAAATTTTTATTTTATTTTATTCTATTCTTGAATTAATATTACAGCTCGTAGACATAATATGTACCAAATACAGAAATTCAGTTTAAGAATGAATTAGCTAGTAACTATTTAAAAAATCTAAGACTGTTCGCTTAAGAATGAATTAGCTAGTAGCTATTTAAAAAATGTAAGATTGTTCGCTAAAATAAGAAACGTACAGTTTGTAAATTAAACATAATCAATTGTTTTAATTTCAATAAAAAGAAGCTATTTTAAATTTTAAAAAATTTCGGTTTTAAAAATAAAGTGTTAGTTTTATTTTTTTAATAATGTTTCTCATTAACTGTAGAGTTTTCATCAATCTATATATGGACGTTGGCAAGACATTCTATGACAAGGACAATCCACTAATCTATTGCATTGGTTTTCTCATTACAGTATTGAAATACATGAGATGCACGTCAATGTAATTTTGCAGCATAACAACGCTCGACCACATATTGCAAAATTGGCACCTACTTGAAAACGTCCAAAAAGGAAGGCTTAAGCCCACCAGACGTATTCACCGGTTATTGTTCCTTTCAATTATCACTTATTCCCATCGATGACTTATAAACTGGCTGAATTTTCATGAAAATGACACAAAATGGCTCGATTCGTAGATTGTCTCAAAAGACGTTTCTTTTTTTCAATACGAAATCCTTAAACTGTCAGAAAGATGCGATAATGTATTCATTACTAATGGGCAATACTTTCAATGACATGTTCTTTATCAGCTTTTTTAATAAAGGAATTATTTTCACAAAAAAACTGCAAGCACTTCTTCAAGTTCCTAATAACAGATGTAAATAATGCGGCATTGAAACAAAATATTTGTAATTACCATTTACTGTTAGATATATTTACCGCGAAATCCTCCGATTATGCTTCTTTAGCTACAATCATCATCATTTCGTATTACCCTTCAGGTTTAAAGTCGATGACTTTTTCAGAACTAATTAGTTAGATCTTGCTGTTCGTCGCCTTTAAACTAGCGTGCAGCAGTTCTGAACATGACAAGGAATCACCACCAAGAAGGCTAGTACTACTCATTTAAAGAGCAGTGAAAGTCCTGTATAGCCCATTCACATTGGAAATTATTGGTTGACGGCATTATGCACCAATGCGAAAGAAAGTGCAATAATGATCTATGTATGTATCGCATTTATTTAATGTTTATAGGGGTTTAGTTGAATTTAATAAAATCAAAATTATTCTCCTGCAGAACGTCTAAGGAAATGTTAAAAACTTATAAAAATTTGTTGATATGCTGAATTATTTGATAGTATAAATTTTTCCATTCAAATAATATGAGTTAGGGGAGCTTAACAAATATTTTTTTAGTACTTAAGTCTAAAAATGTTTGTTTAAATAATATTATTGTAAAATGTGTAGAAAAAAATAAGCTGTGCTCATCGTATTGGTATAAAATATATTTCGGATCCAATACCAAGTGTCGCAACCAGTACTATTTTAACTCTTAAATGTTTCAATGATAAATTTTAGTTAGTACAATTATTCGCTCTTGTGAGATTTTTTGGTGGAACACAAAATTCCTTTTAATATGTTATTGATTTTCTTTATAGACAGTCTGAATAAGAATGAGAATATTGCACATACCTGTACAATAATTACAGTGAAATTCAATTTATCTAAACGGAATATATAGTTTGTTATTTTGTTAATTATTACAACTTATCGGAAGTATATTGAAGTCATGATTACTTACTTCTTGTAAAAGTATTTAATTAATAATGTTTCAGGTCATATACGAGTATATTAATAATCTAAAGGATTTACACAAGTTTTAATACATTCGTATGTATTAAAATCTTCCGAAGCTGCAATTGATATATCAAAACTTTTGATAAATTATAGCACCTGTGCAAGAAGGACCCCATATACTACTCTTTTTTTAAAATGTTTTTATGATCCTTTTTCCTTAACCTCAAACACAAACATAACGAACGCTGTTAATAGTGATCCGAAGCTAAATTGGCATTTACACATTTTGTATAAGTAAGAAATACTTCTTCTTTAATATCGCATAAAGTAGTTACCTATGCTTCAATTATAAATTCTGGTGAATTTTCGGGATCGCACATCAATTCAAAACTCATTCATATGCAATAATTATGTATGGAAAGTGATATATTTCACAAATCCCTTTCTAACAGCGGATACCCTTAATAACTGTGTTATTTGTTACCTTCGTTGTTGCATCAAACCAGTCATTTATTCTAGCAATAAATTCAATTTTACTACTTTAATCATATATTTCACCCATGATTTTGTGCCTTCGTTTTCAATTTGAGTTAGAAGTTATTAATGACAGTGCTTATTAATTACATAATTAATTGCTGACCTTTTGTTTTAGAATGTATTATTGTATATTTTTTGAAGTGTTTATTATAAATGTGCGAAACACACCCTCAAATTTTGCATAAATCAAATGTTAATAAACCCTTTCCTATACTCAAACAAGAATTATGTTATATTGAAAATTTATAATTTATCACAGTAAAACTCAATGGAAATTAAATAGTTTTGAATAGTTTATAACATTTTTCTATTTTAATCAACAAAAAAAAATCATTGACGCATTTCCTTTTCATTCAGACTTTTCTTAAATAAATATTAGAACAATTAAAGTTTTCCGGATATTAAAAATAGATATGGGTTTTCAAATGTTTTTCACATTATATTAAAATTATTATATTATATTTTATACATTGTGGAACATTCAAAGATTACAAATATAATTTGATTCGGAAATTTATTATCTGAGAGAAATACTTTAAAAAATTAAAATTTAATTATCTATATTTAAATTTAAAATTGTTGTGGTGCTGATATATGTAATAATACTGTGTTCAAATTCAAAAGGAATACATTTCATTTCACATTACCTTAAAATAGAAAAGTGAATAATAACTAAAAAAAATGAGAAATAAAAACTAGACAATTATTATATAATCATGCAGCATCATGTAGGTTAGATCCTCCAAAGAACTGTACTAACTTCTTTCATTCCATGGTATATTTTTTTTAAATATTTGTTACATAATGTCCATATCAGTACAATGTTCGCCTCAGTTGCATATAAGGGCGACACTCAAATGAGTTGATTAAAATCCTAACTCCGATCTACAGTTAAGAACTATTAGTTCGAAACCAAAGCACTGGCACTCGTTAAAAGTTGGCTGATTATCATATGATTGCTGCTGTGGTTTAAATTTAATTCAGACTTTGTTATCAATATTAATTTGTTGAATCAAACCAATGGATGTTTTTTTTTTCTAAAATGCTTATAATGTTAAATTTGGATTCGGTCGAAACCTTGTCAAAACATAAAAATTAGCTAATTATATATTCAATAAATATCGGATCAATTTCTTCTGTAATAATTTTAATCATCGCAATAAATTATGATTGATGATTATTAATTAAGTTATTAAATAATCTAACAATTTCCTTAACCAGATTTTCCACCCAATATTTCAAACATTCATTCTTCAGAGGATTTTGATGGATTCTGTATATATTCTTTTCATAGTTTCCTTCAATTTGTAAGCAAATTCTTATATTTTTGCTATCTACCACATAAATGACGTTCCATTTATTTATAGAATGTTGGCCAGAGTTTAATGTGCTGAATTTTATTAATTAGTCTTCTACTGTAAATATATTTGTCTAATTATTATTTTATTGTGAAGCAGCAAGAATAAATCCATACAAGTTTATGAAGTACGATAATTATTTCACGTTTTTTTAAATTACTATTCGGCAAAAATATTCCTCTATACAATACAGTGCTTGACTATGCCACAAAATCCATACGAAACCCGGTTTCAAGCGGCATGTTTTTTTGTTTACTAGATCGAGAAATTTCATTCGATTTTCATCTAATGTAAACAGGGACTAATACGAATAATATTTTAAAACTTAATTATATATCTTCGTCTTCTTCCTTGCCTTTTTCCTTATTCAGGGTCGGCCCTCCTACTTCTCAATCCATTTCTCCACATGTTTCTGTCTTGTGTATCGTCACTTTCTGCATTCAATCTGTTCGTCATTTTGAACAACTGATAACCAAGTAGCTTGTGGGCGACTGCGTTTCATTACATCTTTTCCAATATTCAAAGCCAATTTAACGCAATAAGTTTCTGGTCTACGCATTACGTGACCGAACCATCTT
>JANSTX010015220.1:0-17422 GCA_027564355.1 Penthetria funebris
TAATACATGCAAACTTAAAACTTTACATATATAACTGATATTATAATTGAAAGAATGTGTGGGAGTATAAACTTTATCGGATTACGCCTTGAAGTACCTTCCATGTATATTGTGCACAATAATTTGAGATTACTTTGACAAATCGCCATGAAATTATGTACGCGTCATTTTTATCTCATTTGTGAGCGATAGTTCGATGGTGAGAGAAATTGGAGTACTCCTTCAAGCACCTCCCATCCAAACTTTTTACTCCTTTTAGATTCAAATTGGGTGTATAATATCAAAGATTAATATAATTATGTTATATATAATTATATTGTTCTTTGGCATTATATACCTGTAATTATAGGCGGATAACAAAGTTTCAAGGGACTATTGTATTTGAAATCATACGTGTATCATCTTGAAGGAATAATAGTGATTATAATTAAAAATATATGAAAATGTTAACTTGATCAGATAATTTCCTAGCGTACCTCTCATGTATAATTTTTACTCCTTACTGATTAAAATAAGTTATATGATAGTAACATTCACTAATTTAAGTGAAAATTCTAGGTACAAGATATCAACTATTTTGCAATTATATTTAATGAATACTTATATATTATGTTATGATCCGTTAAACAATTTCCAGGGCCTCCAATAATTGGCAACCAATTATACGTTTCTCTTGTTTTATTCTGTTCTTTAGTCAAAAATATAGTTATGATAGATATTTAATTAGAAACTCTTACCGGTTGTATATCCGTATTCATCTTCAATTTCAGTTTCAGCTGCTATTTCTTGACGTGTTCTTTTTATATTTCCAGCAGATACTCTGTCAATCTGAAAAAAATATTGAATATTTTTTTCATCACAAATGGCGAAAATACTGTGAAATGAAGCGAAATAAGGCGGCTAGTCCAGATGACATCCCTTCAAACCTTTGGAAATATTTGGAGGATCTTGGGTATCAATGGTTAGCAAATTTATTAACTAAGATCTTAAACGGATGTGCGATGCCAAATTCATGGAGACTCTTACCATTTCATAAACATAAGGGAGATACACAGAGTTGCTCTCACTACAGAGGAATCAAACTTACTTCACAACTTCTTAAAAATATGGGAAAGAATTTTAGACACAAGACTCCGTGATCTAATTAATATTTTAGAAAGTTCGGATTCGTGATAGACAAATGAACAACTGATGCTATACAAACACTTCGTATAGTGATTGAAAAATACAGAGATAATAAGAAAGACCTCCATATGACATTCATAGATCTTGAGAAGGCATTTGATAGAGTACCTAGAGATCTCGTTTGGCAGGCAAACTGTTCCTGACATATATATCTCTGCTATTAAAGTACTAGAATCGCGGATATCACCTTGCAGTCTTTAAAATATTTCAAATTAAGTATATCATATAATATAAAATCAGTTACAACTACTTTTGCACGTTATTGGATTTTCCTCATTTTATGCAAAGTAACTGCAACTGACTATGGCCAAATTATATGCCATTGCCAATTGCAAAATATCATCACCCTTAGAATTACTATTATCAAAACCATAACCACCATGACAAACATTAAAATTTAGGTTTGTCTTGCCAAAATGTTCATTTAGATCACCCATAATCAACCTGGTTTCAGTTAATGGAAGACCTTGTAAAACCGATGCCAGATGTTTCCAAAATTCCATCTTTGTGAATTCAGAAATCCTATATGTTGAGTATATACAGAAATAATATTCATGATTGGTTGATTGTCGAATAATATCTTTAAATACATTATCCGATCGTTTATTCTATTTACTAACACAACCCTTTGCTTAATGTTTCTTTCAACAACTAATTCTATACCGTTTTTAGGACCTTCACCGGTGTAATAAGGCTTATAGCCATATCCTATATATTTGGCCTTGAACCTCTTCCATTTAGTTTCCAGTATACCAGCTACTTAGATATTTCTTTTTCTAAACACATCTACTAGGTCGGTACTACGTCCAGTTAAGTAGCAGAAAGTTTGCAATTTTTCATAAAGCCAATTGTTTCTGATACTTATGATAAGATGAACAGCGTCAATAAGTAAAAAGATTGAAGACTGATATTATTGATACTGTTTCATTGCCTGAACTATGGAGAAGGTGCAAAATTTTAATAGTTGTGTCTAAAAGATAATCGGATTCTAATTTTTTAACTGGAAAAAAACCAACAACATCTTTATTAGTAAAGAGCAAAGATGTTATCATAAATGTTTGCACTGTTCTGACATTGTCTTGTTGATTGTCTGAATTGACGTTTTCTGTAAAATCTTATTAGTTTTATAAATAATAGAAGATTTTATGTAAATTCCATCAAATAAAAGATTTACGTATTTCTCACTAGAAGAAAGTAATTATAGTTTTTTAGACAAATGGTTCGAACGAATATGATATTTCCAGATTTTAGAGAACCTATATTAAATGGTTAAATATAATTAGAATGAGGTGAAATTAAAAGTTTAGATTCTGGACAGAATCGACAAGTTCCAGAAAAACTATAGAAAAAAGTTGAAGAAAATATAAGCATGAATATCGTTTTGTACTATTTAATGTCAGAACTATTTGATCTTTTAGAATATTTAAAATTTCAATTTTCTCCTTAATGTTTAAAATTAGGTTTTCGTTAGGATTGAAATCGGTTTCCCTATTCGATGAATTCAATATTAAATTGTGTAATTAATTAACCCATAAAACTAGCGGTCAGAAAATTGTAATTCATTCACAAAAAAAATTCTTCATTGATTTTGTCGATTTAGCTGTGGATTTAATATATATCTGATACAAAATAATATTTAATTTAATTGTTTACCTCTCTTCCTAATTTTGTTGTTATTTTACCCCCAGAATCTTCATTTTCATCATCCGATGAAGAACTTTCATTGCCTAAATCAATTTTTTGAATTTCTGCAGGAGCTGAAACATAAATAATCATTATAATTTTATAGTAGTGGTTCATCTGGTGGAATAAGCTAGAATCGAGCACAGATATAGCTAAGTACCTGTAATACCTCCGTGTGGTGGCCACCGGTAACATAGTTTAAAACTAACATCTATTCAAACACGGTTAAATATACAGGGGCGAAAGGGTTTGGTTGGGCGCTCAATTAGGAATTAACATCCAACTTCAACAACCTAGACAGCTAGGTTTGTATCTTGTACTGCTAAAATACTTAATTGCACGAAAAACATCAACAAATAAATTATAACCCGATGGAAATACGATGGCAACTTTTGGCTTACGTAAACCGACACGATTTGGAATCTGGAATGTTAGAATAATGATTGAACTGACGAAACCAGCACAGGTGGCTCAAAGATTTTAGAGGTATTCTTGGGTTGAACGAGATTCGATGAAGGAAAATGGAGATAGGGTGAAACTCTTTTTCCGGAATACCAAGTCAAATGGTCACAGTAGTGGAGTCAATTTATTGCTAAGTAGCAAAGCGTAGTGTTGTCGACTGAAAGCCGATATCAGTGGTGTTAAATTTGTAACAATAGTTCAGATTCACCTACAGAGCATTCATCGTCTGGTGATAAGGATAGTCAATTTTCACACAACCTTGTTAAGATTAACAGATATGATATTGTCATATGCATGGATGTAGCTAATGCAAAGATTGGCTGGAGTAACATTGACTGGGAGTTATACGGAGTAGGTGATATGAACAATAATCCAGAACTTTTTGCGGAAATGTGCAGTTATCATAACCTTGTGGTGGTACTATATTTGCGCACAAAAGAATACACAAAGAAACTAGTATTTCACCTGCCGGACATACCAGCAATCATATAGATCACATAACAATTAGTAGCAGATGGAGAAATTCGATGTTGGCGAAAAGGTTTTGGGTTTCATTACTAATGAATGGAAGGAATGGTTTAGTGATGATACATTGAATCTAATAATGAAGAGGAGGAACATCAAGGATGCGATTAACAACAGCAATGCGATGGGCGAACAGAATCTGTAGACGCGATATAGTCAACTCGGCAAAGAAGTTGGTAAACGTGCACAGCGGAATAGGCGAAACTTTAATGAAAATATTGCTCGGGTACAATTCGCAGCAAATTCAAACAACATGAGAAAGACTAATCGTATGGCAGGCAAACTAACCGGACGGTACTTTAGTACTGAACATCCAATTCAATGTAGGAACGGTTTGCTGATCCTAAATCAGATTTAGCAAATGAAAAGGTAGATGAGTTTGTGAGCTACGAATAAAAAGTTCAGGTTGCTTAGAGCCCGGTAGAATATGGACCGGCTATAAGACGATTTAGCTGCTCCAAGATATAATATTCGCATTAAAATATCTGAAGGGCAGTAAAGCGGCCGGTGCCGATAATACCGCACCAAAATGTTGAAAGTGTGCTTGCATGGCATTGCATCAGTATTGGATCCCATTATTAGTGAAGTGTGGTTGTCTGATAAAATTCAAACATTATGGAAAGAAGGGGGGTTGATTAAGTTGCCGAAAAACGTTAATTTAAGTGTTTGCGAGAACTGGAGCGGTATCACCTTGCTGAACACAACAAACAAAGTTATAGCTATTATTGTGCAGGTCTTGCACAGACTATATCAACACATTAAAGATTATTGCTGAGTAGTTTTGATTCAATGGCAAACGTCATTGTATATGTTATTTGTCAATTTCAAACAGGCATTCGATAGTATTGATCGTGGTATAATGTGTGCAATTCTAGAAAGTTATGCGGTCTATATCATGATTCATAATGTAGAGTTTGACATCGTGGAAGACTTAGTCATATTTCTGATGTGCATTCGGTTGCAAAACAGATATGTATACTGTCGCCGCTATTGTTCCTGCTCGCCCTGGACTGGGTTTTTATCAAAGTAAACTCTGAACCGCATGGTATCAGATGGGGTCTTAACAGTCGACAAGATCTTTATTTCATTGACTACATTTGTTTTGTTTCGCAATCTGAGTCGGATATTTGAGTTAAATTGGAATGACTTGTGAAATACGGCTCACAAGGCGGTCTAAGTAATAGATGAAGTAGAGGACTTCCAATATTTGAGAATTTTTTTGATAATTAAACAGATGTAAGATTCCGTATACAAAAAACTCGGCAAATGTTTGATATTCTGAATGGAGTTTGGCGGTCGTCACAAATTTTAAGAATCTAACGTTGCGCATTTTTAAAACAAATTGTTTATCGGTTGTATAGCTGTGAAACTTGGAACGTGACAAATAACATCGGGTCACAAATTCAAGTTTTTTCAATAGGTGCCTCAGATTTAATATTTTTGGTCAAATACAATACCAAAAAATTAGAATTTATGGAGACTGGTAGATCTGGAGCAGATGTACAAATTTGTCGGCCGAAGAAAATGGAATTGGATCGGCCATACACTAAGGCGACCGTCTGTGATATTGCAAAATACGCACTTAACTGGAATCCGCAGGGTATTAGAAGCCCCGGTCGTCCAAAAGAATATGGCGAAGAACCGTTGTTATGGAGGCTATTACCAGTGGAAGGAGATCATGTGAAGGTGCTGACCAGAGATCGTGAAAAATTGCGGTGTATATGGTCTCGCGTAGAGTAAAGTTCGAGATGATGATGAGTTATTCATTACATACATTAGTTTTATATCCAAACGACGCATACAAGGTTAAATTTGAACGGCTATTATGTAGACTTTTCAACCAGGCATTCAATAATTCATACATACCAAGCTCTTTGAAAGTCACAGCAATTATTCCAATTCTTAAGCACAGAGAAAGCCCTACAATGGTGACTAATTATCGACCATTTTCACTACTCTAAAGATTATACTCTAAAGATTAATCACAAATAAGATCACGGAGTACACTAAAATAAGAATCTTTAACCCGTGTTGTTAGGCATGCTAAACATGATGTTCATTCGATATGTTACAAATTGTAGTCCGTTTGGTAACTTAATGCGAAGAACGGGAGTAAGTCGTCCCAATTTCTTCGGTCTTCTTTTACATTCAATAAGTAGTCCAACAATGTTCTGTTCATTCGCACGAATGCATCATTTACTGTGGTCTTAATGCTGTTGTTCGAGTTTTCTTAATACCCATGATGTTCATTACTTCTTCGAAAATTTTTGACTTCAAATTCCGTCCTTGATCGTAGACATAGCGTGAAAATACTGCACGGACCAATAGTTATTGATATTGTTTCGGCTGAATAAACCTTAATTGCTATGATTTCTTACCATTTTGTAAAATAATCGGATACAAATATAACATGCTTATTACTTCGTGCTGTTTCTGGTAATATTCCAAGAAAATCAATTGCTATTTGATCAAATAGTGCTTCAACATATATCTGAAGTTTTCCACGTGTTTTGGTTTTAGGTCTCTTCTAGATGCATATATATTATATTTTTGACAATATCTAACAATGCCTTTATGGTATCCAGAATCCAGACCAATAAAATATAATCTAATCTTCTGGCATTACTATACCAAATGACCTCCTGAATGCAAATATGATAACATTGATTTAGGTATACCTTGTTGGATTTTTGAAGGCTGACCATTCGGTACTTCAAATCTCTAATACTTGTTCTAGCATTCATAATTTCCGTTTTACCCGCATTCAACTCTTTAGGCCCTGGGAACAAAGTTCCAATATCTCAGAAAAAAAAAAATTAACAGAAGTGGGTATAATTGATTTGAGCATCTCCGGCCGTCTGTTCGTTTTTGCGCACGATAACTTGAGAATGCTTCGAGAGACACGTGACCTGATTTGTGAGGCTAAGTTCGAAGATGAGGAAAATTGGAGTACTCCTTCAAGTACCTCCCATACAAACTTTTTACTCCTTTTCGATTTAAATTGTTTGTATAATACAGACTTCAAATTTTACATTTATAACTGATATTATAATTGAAAGAAAGTGTGGGAGTATAAGCTTAATTGTATTTCTCCTTGGTGTTCAGTTTTATCTGATTTCTGAGTCCAAGTTCGAAGATGATAAAAATTGGAGTACTCCTTCAAGTACCTCCCATATAAAATTTTTACTCGTTTTAGATTAAAATTGGATGTATAATATCAAAGACAATATAAGAGAATGCTTTGAGCTATCGCTATGAAATCTTGCACGTGTCACTCTTATCTAATTTGTGAGACTAAGTTGGAAGGTGAGAAAAATTGGGATACTCCTTCAAGTACCTCCCATATGAACTTTTTAATCCTTTTAGATTAAAATTGTTTGTATAATACATATAAACTTAAAATTTTACATATATAACTGATATTATAATTGAAAGAATATGTGGGAGTATATGATCACTCCTTGAAGTACCTCCCATATATATTGTGCACGATAACTTGAGATTGTTTTGACATATCGCCATGAAATTATGAGCGCGTCATTTTTATCTCATTGAGTGATAGTTCGATGGTGAGAAACATGCAGCACTCCTTCAAGTACCTCCCATACAAATTCTTAACTCCTTTTGGATTAAAATTGGGTGTATAATATCAAAGATTAATATAATTATATTATATATAATTATATTGTTCTTTTGTATTATACACCTGTATTTTTAGGGGTAACAAAGTTTCAAGGGACTATTGTATTTTAGATCATTCGTGTATCGTCTTGAAGGAATAATCGTTATTATAATTAAAAATATATGAAAATGTTAACTTGATCAGATAAATTCCTAGCGTACCTCTCATGTATAATTTTTACTCCTTACTGATTAAAAGAAGTTATATGATAGGAACATTCACTAATTTAATGTACGAGATATCAACTATTTTGCAATTCCCATTAACGAATATTTATTTATAATGTTGTGATCCGTTAAACAATTTTCAGGTCCTACAATAATTGGCAACCAATTATACGTTTCTCTTGTTTTCATCACTTTTGTGATGTTCACAATCCGTACTTAAAAACGATCTTCCGTCCGACTGTCTACATTACAGTCACTTTTAATTGAGTAATGAATTTTAAAATCGTTATGCTGTAGTTTATCCATTTATATGACTATTTGTCCATTTGGTGTTCAGAAACTTAGGACCCGCGTAATAACGAATGGCCTGTTCTGATCAAATTTTTGACCATACATACATTCTTTCTGGTTACGCAATCATTTTTTTTTCAGCTATGCCAAGTATTTTACTATCATATTCGATAACAAAACACATAATCTTGTGGATATTAGAGTTCTTGTATAGTTAATATACTTTACAATTCCTGAAATCCATGTTGACATGCTCTATTTTAATCATAATATGCCCTTTCGTCTGTAAGCTGATATATCAGCTTTGCCCTTGAAGCAAAGTCTTTAACATTGCGTTTATAATATGTGCATACTCCTAGGAATATCATAACTGATGTTTGTTTTCAGGTACTGGCCATTGACGCATTTTATTTTGTCAGGATCGGTTTCGGCTCCATTCGCTGATACAATATGTCCTAGAAACTTAATTCTTCGCGTAAGTAATTGGCATTTGGCTGGACTTAGTTTTAGTTTAAGTTGTGTTGTTGAAATTTATCTAGTACCGCTTTAAAATGTTTCAATGTTTCCAATTCATTCTAATGTATTGCTTTGATTTAAACGGAAGTTTGGAGAGTTAATACGAGGGTTGCTACTTATTTTTCTGGCCTAATAATGAAAACATAAATATTTATCATCGAAATTGGTTTTATTGTTTTTC
This sequence comes from Penthetria funebris, assembly GCA_027564355.1. Taxonomy (NCBI): domain Eukaryota; kingdom Metazoa; phylum Arthropoda; class Insecta; order Diptera; family Pleciidae; genus Penthetria; species Penthetria funebris. The sequence continues at coordinate 8,693 of JANSTX010015220.1, forward strand.
AAAATATTCTCCATGAAGATTAATGCACATTTCCATGCGTTTGAACCTATTTTCGAAGCGCTTTTTTCACTTGTTTGAGATACCTCCAAAACAAGCGTTTTAAAAGCATCAACCGCTTCTTCCGACGTCATAAATGCCGTCAAAAATTCTTTTGTTTCAGTCGATATGTAAGAGCTCGCATTGTCATGATAGAGAATGATTCGTATTTTTTTGTTCTTTTGGCGAATTTTTTCGAAAACTTCTGGCAACCATTCAGCATTTGTCTAACGTTGCTGTAACGCCACTGTAGCCATATGACCGCTAATGCAGCAGAAACAGGCAACCATTTGTTTTGATGTGCATCTTCCGCGAACAACTTTTGTTGGATTTGAAATCGTCTTGGAAAACCCATATGGTCGATTGCTGCTTTGTCTCGGGCTCATATGCATAGATCCATTATTCGTCACCTAGTAGATATTATATACAGTATTTTATGAACCATTATCATACTTTTTCACCGCTTACTTGCATCAATCCACATGAGCCTTTTTGAGCGTTTGTTAAATTGTGGGGGATCCAACGAGCACAAATCTTTTTTACGGCAAAATGTTCATCATTATCTTATTAAACTTTGTCATACTACGATCTAGCATTATTAATTGCTTTAATAATCCACGTCGAAAATTGTGATAATTAATGGCACGAAAATGTTTAAGATTTAATCCCATTTGAAATTTTTGAAGACCCTGTAAAGAAAAAAAAATAGTGATGGTAGCTCAAAACGTTTCGAGTGCTTTTATAATAGACATATTATATATAGACTGGAACAACTCGAATACGTATGTGAACCCAACATCTCACTAACACTAATGAAAATTTATAAAAAAATACGCAACGATTTTAAATATTTGTAGAATTGGAGACAAAAATAGAAGAAATTATATAAGTATCTCTTCAAGATTGTAGAGTTGATTTGTTGTAATCATGTACGTGACGTAATTTTTAAGATGGCAGATGATATTTTTTTTATATTAATTGCTATATTATACCTAAATTCCCAGTAAAGTTGACTTGAACGCATATTATACAGCCAGACTAATTAATATTTGTAGTTATTTTTTTCTTAATTCTTGTTTTCACTTCATATATAATGCAATTTTTATTTGTGTAAGACTGTATTGTTTCTTTTTTATTTTATTTTAAAAATATAACACACTACTGACTTTTTTTTAAATTCTTGTTTTCACTTCACATATACGAGGATATATTTATTATAATTTAATTATTTTAATATGTTTCTATTTTCACAATAAAAATTTCAAATGTAAACAAAACATAAACAAATGTGAAAACCAGTATGGAATCTTCTGACGTTTCAACTTGTAAAGTCTACAAAATATTACTAATCACGTGATTAGTAAACTTTAATGTTAGTGACATGTTGGATTCAAGAAAGTACACTAAGTTCCAGTCTATATTAATACGTCTATTGCTTTTATACTAAAAAATGTGATACTTTTCAATGACAACGTCAGAGTGCACCTGGTAATACTTAGTGCTGCCAAGCCCAGAAATATAAGTAGCAACCTATGTAAGTCCAAAAGGTAATAATATATTAGTAAAAACTATCATACATTCTTAAAGTTGCATCCTGGAAGTTTTCAACCACTTGTGACTGGAACTGATGTGTAATCAAATATAAGTACACGTTTTTTTTAAAAACTCATCAGATTTAAGAAGAACCAACTTGACTATTATTGAATGATGTTACCTAAAAGAATTCTTATTCATTACCACGCATCGATGTCAAATTTAACGCAATAGTATACTAGTTTAACATAGTTTTGAATACTTGATTTGCAAGGTGGATACTGAGAACCTGAGAACAATTTACTTACAACAGCGTAGAGGATACGGCATAGATATACTATTATAAAAGGGTATATTTTAGTCTAGAAAGAGAGTTTGCCAGGTTTTAGCAATTTATTGTACATTCTGCAAATATTGTAGTTTTGTGGTCTGTTCTGTAAATATGTTATCGGAAATTCAAAATAACCTAAAAGTTGTGTCCAGTAATATTCAAGTAGATATTTAATTATATAGGATTAGTTTTTAGTATCAGAGAGCAAAGATCAGTATCAAATTATATTTCCAATGAATTTCGAAATTAGCAACTTAATGTCAAATATGTTAAAGTTATACAACTAAATTGCATTAAAAGTGAATCAACTTACATTTAGGTTCAACTGTCTTCGTTTCTGGTACTGCAACTTGTACTGCAATTAATGAACTTTTTCTGTTTGAGATGTTCTGAAAATATTTGTATATGTTTAATTGAATTAAAAGCATTACTTTCGAATATCATCATCTTAACTTTTACGCCTCAAGGGCGCTAGATTACGATATTAACTTTAATTCAATATCGTGTAGTAACAGACGTTGTGTAAAAAGCAGTGTAATGCACATAATATTCATGAATATTGAATGGTATATTAAGAAATGTTGGAAGATAAATTTAATTTATTAGTTTATACTCGTATGTAAAACTCGTAATGGAGAACTAGATGCATCAGTTTAGGAAATTTTAACATACGTCGATATAATTAGTTGTGAATTCTTGTGATATATTTTTCAAGATGTTATTACTTACCGAATCATCTATGCTATGAATTTCTAAATGAATTGTATTCCCAGCTGCTCTAATCATTTTTATTGCTTCTTCTTGAGTGGCAGCTCGGACGTCTTTATCGTTCACTGATAAAATTCTATCACCGATCTGAAAGAAAGTAAATATTTTAAATTTAATCACGTAAGCACTAACAAACATGGTATTGTTTAACTTGTACAAATTTGACTATAAATACGCATGGATTAGCGCGCATGAAATTTCATAACGAAAACTTAAATCATCTCTGTGATAATTTTCGACAACCGGACGGAAATTCTTAACTCCTATCGTTACTTAGGTAGATACCACTGGGCAATGCAATTACTCCCGCATCGTTAGTGTAAAATGCATAATTTCAAGCTTACATTATATCAAATAGTATCATTTATGATCATCACGGTTTTCATTCTACGATATCGAAGATATTATGATTTATCTAATATAAATCTGGTGTAGAAATTTGCATATATTTTGTGAGAAATGGTTACTTAAACTCGGTGTCTAAGACTTTTGACAAGTACACTATTAAAAAAACTATTTTCTAATGGTATATCATACATCCTGATTTGAGACTTAGAGACTTTCTGAAAAGGCTATCAATCCGAATTGTTATAGATAGCATTCTTTCTGACACTTTCAAACTTGATTCAAGTGTGGTTATCAGGGATCCGTTATACGACCTTCTTTTTTAAATTTTTTACTGATGATCTAATGTCACCAAAATCAAGCTCAATTCACAGTTATGTTATTGTTATACGACGAATGGAGTGGCCGACTATCATCGAGGTTACTCAACCAATCTTTATCTCCACGTGGTGTCACCGGTAACTCGATCACGGCATATGTCAGTAATGGTGTCAATTGTATTAACATAGTACTAAAGCGCTATACTAACATGACGGCAGAGAGAGTTCGTTTAAAAACTAAAAAATACTTACAAATGATTGGTATGTGTACATGGGTACGATATTGGAAAATATTAAGTCTAGCTACGTTTGCCATATTACATCATATTACGTCATATAATGCCATATTCTGACATATTTACGAAAAACAAATTGAAATTATGTGTATTCAACTTAATTAAGCCCATTTATTTTGTATATCATATTTATAACTAATATTTAAGGAAATAAATTAAATAATACGTTAAATTAGTTGTAATTGTAACACTGAACTCACCTTGATTTTCTTACATGCATCTGCTGGGGTAGAACGGATAATATCCTTGATAAAGATACCAGATAATTGTACATCTGATGATACATTGACCTAATTAGTGGGTAATATTTTTATAAACTAATGCACTTTCAAATAATAAATAAAGCAAAACCTTTCCACCAACTATGCAGATGCCAAAAGACTTTCCTTGCTCCCTTACAAGAGTAATATTTATGGAATTGTTCCAGCCATTGTCTAATAAATAAAATTAAAATTTAAAAAAAATATTCAATTCTATTAATTGGTGATTTGAATATTTAAACTCATATTGACAAACGTGATTGATAATAAAAGTGTGCTCAGATTATATAATTATTCAGAGTTAATATCAGTAGCTTAAAGTAATTTAAGGCATATTTTTATAGAAATAAACATATACATAATATACCTAAATAAAGTTTTTCGTTCACTACATGAAGTGTCTTCGATCTTAAAAAACCCAATAGAATCGATAAAAAAATCAGGATTCTTTGTTACAAGTAGCTAATTTAACCTTTAATAACATATGTATAACATATGCATCCTAAAGCTGGTAGGAGACATACTAGTCATCCAAAATTTTACCGTCATATCAGAACATCGTTTTTGCTAAAATCAATGGAAAGGATTTTAGGCTTCTAATTCAGACATTATGCGGTATCAAAGCGGCCATTACACAGACTTCATTTTGCATATCAGACCTGGAAAAAACTATCGAATGTAAAGAAATTGCACTATGCGCATTTATTGATATAGAAGAGGCGTTCCATAATACATCTTCCGGAATGCATCACGGTATGAGATGTATAAAGGCAATGTAAATCTACTGAAATTGGCTATTGTCGGCTTACAGTCAGCGCTAATATGGGTTGGAAAACATAGAATCAGTCATAATTATTCAGTTATACATTTGAATATTTCAATAAAGTGGTGAATAAATCCACAGCTACCTATATAGTTTGTTGTTAAATTGTTTTTTCACCATATTTTTAGCCTCGATCACAGGCCATTACTGACATATAGAGGTAAAGATTGATTGAGTAACTTAGATGATAGTCGTCCACTCCATTCGTCAGCATTGGCACTATGGACATGTCGAAAGACTCTTGGAAAAATGGGGCCTACACAGCTACAGTTAGACTTATAGTCACTTATGCAAATCAACTAATCTTGTACATATGCTATTGAATTCCTAATATCACTATGAAATAATCTGAAATGCTTGTTCATGAATTCTTGCATTATTTCTTGATGTTCTTTTGCTGCGATGCGTGAAGTTTTTGCTTATATGCGCGCAATTTCTTCCTGGATTTTCATAGTGTTTATAAAGTCGTCTTGCTGTGTTTTAATCTCGTGGCGTATATACTCCACAGCGATAAAAATATCAGTTGCAATATTATATAATACAAAATTAATTTATATAATACTCTTATAATGAATATCACAAATTATAACAAATTAATATTTTACAAATTTATTTGAATCTTATTTTCTTGTAGTGAGATTATTTATTGAAGCTTTATTATTATTTATTATTATTTTCTTTTTCTTCAATGACCACGGCCAATTTGACCCAAATAGTCTTTATCTTTCGATGATTATAATTTGTTTCTTTGTGATTTCCTGCCCATACTTCACCAAGTGAAATGACGTGAAGAATTTTATTTTATTTTTCTTACCCTATAAATTCGTTCCACGTCCACACTCACTAAAGTCTAAGCCGGAACTGATTGAAGCTTTTCTTAATAATAATCCTTAGTTATAGTGGAGTAATTTCTAGTAGTTTTTATCCACAAATATCTATACTATTCTCGGTCCTTTGAAGGTTTTTCTTGGATTGTTATTCATTATTTTCGATGTTTCATGTTTCTTGAATGTTGGTAATAGATGGCGTGGGACAGATAGTATTTGTAGAATCCATATAGTTGTGTAACACAATTTACAAAAAAGATTTGTTACATTATAAATTAATCACTTGACCATGGTTAAATAGAAAACAAATTTTTAAAAATAATATGCTGGACATATGCCAAAGTAAAATTAAATGGGAAGAAGAAGAAGATAGATTCATTTAATTGATTATAGTTTATAAGTGTAGGTTCATGTTTGCAGTTACAGTCGATATTTTAGTATGTGAGACGAGTAAATGTTTATCATTGGCGTTCAAAAAAATCGAAATAAGAGGAAGATGAAAAGTTGGAAATGTAGAGCGTGAAAATGATAGCAGCGGATACGGACAAGTGGTCTCCAATGCGAACCCTCTGTTTGTTAGGAAGTTATAAAGTGCTTTTACCAAATGGTCATTAAAAATATGATATTTTTGTTTGAACATTAATCCGCTGGTCCAAACAGTGTCTATGGCTTTATCGCAGTCTAGACCAGCAGCGATTGTTAATTTACGATTCTGGTTATATCTAGCATTGTTACCATTGGAGTAACCCCTTCTGAAAACCAATTGTGAGTCGGGAAGAAGTTATTTGCTTACAATGCAACCAAGTATCTTGCCAGTGAAGAAGTTGCATACATAAGATCTAAGTTGAAAGCTGATATATTCAGGGAAAATTTAGGAATTATGAAAACCAAATTTTTTTACTTACCCATTTTTTGGAAATGTTTCTCGTTGTTTTGAATGATTGTCATGGTGGATCTAAAATTAAAATACAAGAAATATTATTTAAAAAATTTAATAAGATTTTAAGTAAAGAAGTGAAATTGAAATTATACATTAGGTAAGTTATGATCTAAAAATCACTGAACACACCAATTATGGATATAGTTCTATAATTATTTAACCTATTATTAAGTTACGACTTTTGTCATGTGTCATTTAAAAAATAAGATTTCGGGTCATATGATATTGAACGTCTTCTTTTTGTGATTATAGGTAATATCGTCATATTTTGTTTTTAACTATACAATTATCCGAATTATGCTTAAACTATCATTACTATAATAAGATAGTTCATTACACAAAGAACATAAGTTTATCGCTCCTTTCTAGGCCCTGTGATCATTTAGAAATGATTCTGATCTAAAGAAGCGCACTTCAGGACCAATGGCAAAAGTCATACAAAAACTTATTTAATTTTTTTGCTTGGAAACAAATAAAGTCCACATTTCTTTGGCATCTTCAAATCTTGAAAATTAAAAAATAATTTAAGAACAACCCAATATCATCTTTTTAAGAATCTCTGAATGTATCGGACCGTAGATCAGATTTGTTTCCCTTCTTTATACTAAAATATTGTTATTGATAGAATATTTGTATAATCTGTTGGTATTTCTATAGTGTTATAATTTATTAACCAATTTGACAATTTTCTGAACTAGATTTTCTTCACAATGAGTGTTTTCTATTCTAACATTTGTTACTATTCCTTACTGAATTGTTCTAGAAGCCGTACGTAATTTGGTGAATTTAACAATTAACTCTATTGATGATATTGTATTCCTTAAAATTGTAGAAGTTTTTATGATGCAACAAATAGAAGTATTACACTATTTTGCCAAATCCCTAGTAGCTCAAAATTTGATATAAAAATAATGATAGAATCATCATTAATTCCACATAAGCATTGGTCATTAACAGACAGTCCTACACGCCTCCATCCAAAAATTTAAATATTTTATTAACAATTTGTATTTGTAAATAAATTATGAAAACATAAAAATTGTGTTTCATGTTAAGTAAATAAGAATTAAAGTGATATATTTATTTTTAAGTATTAAATAGCCGTATCGTGTCACCACTCGACTAATACTAATAATTCATTACTTAGTGTTGAAAGCAACAAATCATTGAATCATTCTTTACTCTACGCGGCAACAAATGGCATCAACGAACAATCGATATTGTTCGGTAAGCCTAAGTTTGTCATCGTATTCCTGTTCAATCCGAGGCCATTAATTATATTGTGAATGCGATTGGTATCGTAATCGCATAATATTATAATGTAACAATATCATGGATATGAATAATAAAACGTTTTTATGGACTACTAACTAAGTCAAAAACATATTGTTATACAACTATATCTACACGCCACTGAGAATTATATTACACTACGATTATACAAATACTATTCAATATAAAATGAAACACCGAAAATAATGAATAAAAATCTAGGAAAAACACTACAAATGACCGAGAACAGTGTATTTGTGGACAACAACTATTGAGAAAATACCAGAATGTTCTAAATACAGATTAATTACTCTACTATATAAGCGACGGTATTGCAGCTAACAAATTAATATTAAGTAGAACTTCAATAAAGAATCTACGCTACGAGAAAATAAGATTCAAGTAAATTTGTAACGTAAAATACTTATTTGTTATAATTTGTGATGATTGTTTATTAAATAAATTAATTTTGTATTAAATTGCAAGTGATATTTATATTATACTACATGGAAAAACATAAGTAACCAGTTATACATTTGAATATTTCAATAGAGTAGTTCCCATTTATTCCCTTTTATATCGAATTAAACGAATATTAAAAACATGAATGCTCATGCCTGCCCAGTACTCGAGATCTATATGTATCGTGCCATTAAATCACATCAACAAATATATCTTAAAATACTGCATCGATTTTGATCATTGTAAAAAAAATGTATTCAACATGAGGGTGTGTAGACTATTTTCTTTTTCCCGGAATTTTCCATTTTCATTCATGTTTTCTCTTTTCTATTTATATTATAGAACATTTATTGCAGCTGTAATATTCATCACAATATTGTTATAAAAGTATGTTTTGGGAGGTTGCTATTAGTTATATATAACGTTGATTCTGTCATAAGTAGCCTTGGCCGAGCGGTTAACATAAAGGCTATATTCGTAGAATAATAAAATATTCACTTGCACTTTAACAAAAACT
>JANSTX010015231.1:0-17422 GCA_027564355.1 Penthetria funebris
AAAATGCAATTTCTATATATTATATATTAGTCATACAGATGAATAACCATATTAAACATTTTAATTTATACTAAAAATTATTACTTATTTTTATTGGAGAATTATAAATTATTTGCTTTAAAAAAAAACAAAAGACCCAAGCGACGAACCTGTAAAATTACATTTATTGTTTACTAGAAAAATATTAAGGTTTTAATTCCATTTTTTATTTACAGATCATTCTCGCAGCTATTTTATATTTGCATTCAGCAAATGCAAGAATTGATCAAAAACCGAATAAGGAAATTATCTATAACATTGACAATCCTCATACCCATCAAAGTCAATATCATACAGCAGATTTTGATACAAGTAAGTTGATATTTTTGTTTTTTTTATTTCTATACATTTGCGTTATTCCATCCAAAACTAAAATTATATCATTTTGATTCAAATGATTACATTATTACTGAATTTTGTTAAAATTACGATGGTCTAACAAGTCATCCAACTTTCACTGTATTTTTCGATATATCATATATAAAATGAAAATATTGATTCACATTTTAGATATACATAACTTTTTATTTAAATAAAGCTATTTTTAACGACAGAGGCTACCATTTAATGTACAAAATATTATTTCATAAGAGCTACTGATGTAAAAGATCAGATTTCAGAATTTTAATGAAGTGTGTTGAATTTTTCAGACTCATTTAATTTTAGAAACAGATTTTGTCGCAGACAAACATTCGAATTATAATCGCTAGTATAACAACTGAAAAAATCGGGCAACAAGTTACATTATATAATAATTAGGAGCTTATCGTAGAATAACAATTTCTATATGCTGATATGTAGAGGAGAGTCATTGTACACTCATTTAATGGTTTATATTATAATTGTTTTAGTTTTGTTAATATACATCGAGTATAAACATACGAGTTTCAGCAAACTTTGTTGCAAATCTCAGTAAAACTTATAATATATTATGGTGTCTTCCCACACTGAAAATCGTATTGGGGTATTTAAATAATATTGTTAAGCTAATATTATCTTGAAGATTGAAGATTACCATCATTTCTATACTTATATACCGCACATGGATGCAGAGAGCAATAATACAATGTTAAATTTCATTATACAATAGTTGGTTCATTCGATATTGGGCAATTAATACTCAAATAAAGTTTCTGTTCTCAATGGACAGATATAACATATATTCCTATAATATTATTGTATATTTTTGCATTTCTTATTCAAAGCATATTATAGTTAAGCTGTTTTTTAAACACGTTACTTAGAATTGTTATAGGCCATTCTGTTGTGACGTTCATCTTACTTTTGCTGATTGACATTCTGTTGTATTCTCGCTGTTTGTTACCAGAGTGGTGAAAAAAAAAACAACAAACAAAAACAACTTATAACTCAAAAGGATTCACGGAGTTAAAAATTTTACTTCCTCACTTTGTGATTACTTTATTTGTATATATACAAGTAGTTATATTATAGTGTCACTTTAATTGAAAGAAATCATTTTTTAGTAATTAATTGAATTGTGTTTTGTATTTTTTTGTTTATTTCATTACAATACAGTTTTTAAAATATTCTTATTTAGTCATTAGTTATAAGATTTAAATTTTTTGAAATATTTCCTCATTAAAAATTCTGTCCATGAACAATACAATTTAAATGTTTATTTATAATATTGAAAATAGAAATATAATGTTTTTATATAAAAAGCGAGATAATAACAACTTGAGAAATTAAGTTTGTAAGGAAAGCGAAAAAAAAAAAATAAATAAAAATTCGTACAAAATTAATGATACACAACTTTACAACAAACTGTCTATAAAAAGTACAATTTTTCAATATAAAAGTGGTAATTTATTATTCATTTACATAACGCGTACATAGTACGTCCTTAGAGTTATATTTTTTGATCCTTATTTAGAAACAGACGATATTGAGTTTGATATTTTTTTTTTTTAAATTTGCAGATGCTTACAATTATGGGTATGACGTTGGACCAAATGGACAATTTCATCATGAAACCAGAGGACCTGATGGTGTTACATATGGTTGTTATGGTTATATAAACCCTAACAATTTATTACAAGTAACACACTATGTAGCCGATTCACAAGGTTATCGAATTGTTGAGCCACAAAAACCTGTTCTAGTGTATCCAAACGATATCTCAGAAAATAAGTAAATAAATTGTCTTTTTTAAATATTACTATTTTATGTATTTATTTGGTTAGTTTTATTTTTTTTTTATGGCAAATTTATTTAAATTTATGAACTTGCAGATTTTTAGCACCAAAAAGTTTACCACATGGTGTTACAGTTGAATGGAAAGATTTATATTTCCCAATTGGTTGCGGTATGGTTAAAGGTGGTGTTATACCAAATGTACCAGTTGTATTGAAACCAGATGGAACTTATACTCATGTAATTAAAAATATAAATATGTATATATACGAGTATATTACTAAAATTAATTATTTGATTTATTGTAGGTACCGGATAGTGTGTCAGGAGGAACTAGTGTTAGCGTTAAGCCAGGTGGATATTTTCCAAATTATGTAAATTCGAAACCCATCAAGAAACCTGACCAAGCACATCATGGAGGTCCAATTGGTGCCGGTTCAAATTCAAATATAGATTATAAACCAATTGGTGGTGTTGGTAATGGCGGTAATGGTAATGGTGGAGATGATGGTGATGATGGACAATACAGACCAGATAATAGTGGAGAATATGTGCATGTTGTTGGTCCTAATGGGCCTGACGCAGTACCTGGTGGTGAATATCATCATGAGGTCGGTCCAAATGGCGGTGTTGGGGGTAATGGTGGTTTTGGAGGAAATGGTGCAGGCGGATCAGGAGGACCTGGTGGACCAAATGGACCAGGAGGACCAGGAGGACCAGGAGGACCCGGCGGACCGCCTGGCCCAGTTGGACCAGGAGGACCAGTAGGACCAGGTGGACCATTTGGTCCAGGTGGACCAATTGGTCCAACAAAACCAGGTCCAGGAGGTCCAGCAGGTCCAGGTGGACCACCAGGACCACCAGGACCTTTCGGACCTGGAGGACCAAATGGCAATGGCAATGGTATTGGTAATGGAAACGGTAATGGCATTGGGAATGGTAATGGTAATGGAATAGGTAATGGCAATCATATTAAACCAGGTGGTCCAGGATTTGGTAATGGGCACGGCGATAATAATAGACCTGGTTTTGGAAATGGTAACGGAAATGGAAATGGTAACGGAAATGGAAATGGTAACGGAAATGGAAATGGTCATGGTAACGGCAATGGACTTGGTAATGGTAATGGGCATGGCAATGGTAATGGACATGGTAATGGTAATGGGCATGGCAATGGTAATGGACATGGCAATGGTAATGGTCATGGTAATGGTAATGGACATGGTAATGGAAATGGTCACGCTAATGGAAATGGTCACGTTAATGGCAATGGTCAAGTTAATGGCAATGCTCACGTTAATGGCAATGGAAATCAAGTAAATTCAGGATCGCCAGTTGTTGGTAATGGACATGGTATTGGAAATGGTATTCTCTCTGGTTCAGGAGTTTTAAGTGGGCAGATCAATGGTGGTGCAGGTAAATTCAAAACAATAAATGAAATCAATATAATTTTTATCTAATAAATATTTTTATAGCTACAGAAGGAAATGGCGAAGGAGGGCAATATGTACCCGATAATACAGGACAATATGTACCAGATAATTCAGGTGAATATACACACGTTGAAGGCCCTAACGGTCCTGGTGCAGTACCTGGAGGTGATTATCATCATGTAACAGGTCCCAACGGCCCCGGTGCAATACCAAGTGGAGAATATCATCATGTGACCGGACCAAATGGTGGAATTGGTGGTAATGGTGGAAATGGTGCACCAGGATCAGGTGGCTCTGTTGGACCAGGTGGATTAGGTGGACCAGAAGGACCACATGGACCAGGTGGTCCAAATGGACCAGGAAGTCCAGATGGACCAGGAGGTCCAGATGGACCAGCAGGTCCAGGCGGGCCATATGGGCCAGGCGGACCAGATGGTCCATCTCGACCAGGAACAGCAGGACCAGGCGGCCCAGGTGGACCACCAGGTCCAGGAGGTCCCGGTGGTCCAACGCACATAGGACCAGGCGGACCAGGGGGTCCTGCAGGACTAGGTGAATCAGGTGGACCGACACATCCTGGACCAAATGGTCACGGTAGTTCTGAAGGACCAGGAACACCTGCTGGTGGTTAGTATTTAAATTTCAAAAATAAATTAACTACATACATAATAATTATATACCATGAATGATTGCAAATATTTATAATATTACATGTATATTATATTATTCATATTTCAATTAATTGGAAAATTTAAATGTTTTCTCGAATCAAGAAATAATGTAAATCAAAACAAATTGTGACTGTCTAATAATTGAATATTAATCTTAACTTATTTCAATAAAATTGAGTAAGAATATTTAAGTTTATAACATTAATTGATATATGTCTTAATTAAATATATGCAAAACATCTTTAAAAAGTGTGTAATTTACAAAATTATTAATTGAAGTTAAATTATTTGTTTTAAATAAATTTGGGAACAGGTATAAATAGTGGATCATCAATATTAATTGGATTAGGCAGTGGTCCAGGAAATGGTGTGACAGTAGCCGGTGGTACTGGTTCATCAATAAAACCAGGTGGAGTACATTCTGGTATAGGCGGTGGAATAATAATTGGTGGTGGCCATGGTAAATTAAATTTATTTTTTGCATAATATTTGTATATATAAAATAATATTATTTTTGTGTCACTAATTTCTTGTAGAACACGTTTCAATTGGTGGCGAAACTATATTTATTAAACCAACAAAAGAACCCGATCACCATGGCGAATATATTCCTGATAATAGTGGTCAATATGTACCTGATAATAGTGGTGAATACGAACACGTAAGTGGACCAAATGGTCCAAACGGTGGCGATTATAATCATGTAACTGGACCTAACGGTGGTCATGGTGGTAATGGTGGTCAAGGTGGTAATGGTGATCAAGGTGGTAATGGCGGACAAGGTAGTAATGGTGGTAACGGTGGAAATGGTAATAATGGGGGACAAGGTGGTCATGGGGGAAATGGCAAGCCAGGTAGTTCTGGAGGACCAGGAGTACCAGGAGGACCAGGAGGTCCAGGTGGCCCAGGAGGTCCAGGAGGATTTGGTCCAGGTAATTTTGATAAAAAATTTGATTTACCATTATTGAAAACAAATATATTTATTAATTTCTACATATTGAACAAAAATAAAATAAAACTCGAATTTAAGGTGGAAATGGTAATTACAATCCAGACAATTCTGGTGGATATAATCCGGATAACAGTGGACAATATGTACATGTAACAGGACCAGAAGGTCCGGGTTCAGTACCAGGTGGTGAATATATTCATGTTACTGGACCTTCTGGGGGTCAAGGTTAGCTCTTTATTTGTTTATATTAATTTAATTTGATTAAAATCCTGTATATTTAGGTGGTTTTGGACCAAATGGACCAAATGGACCAAACGGACCCAATGGACCAAACGGACCTAATGGACCAAATGGACCCAATGGACCAAACGGACCCAATGGACCAAACGGACCAAACGGACCGAATGGACCAGGCGGACCTGGTGGGCCAGGCGGGCCTGTCGGACCAGTGGGTCCTCAAGGTCCAACAGGACCATATGGTCCGAATGGAGTAACACATCCTCATATACCCGATGAGTCCGGCGTAACAAACATTTATGGACCTAATGGACCACCAGTTAATGGACCACATGGACCTGAATATTTTCCAGGTAACAATATTGAAATTTTCATTCCACACCTCACTTCACGTCATTTCATTATGGTTATAAAATCACTACTAATAAGCGATTTGATTAAATGTCTTTTTAATCAAGTCATTTATTAAAATATTGTCAATATTGAAGCCGTTAATTGTGGTAAAAAAATTAAAAAACAATTAACACTATCATGAATACATAAAATAACATCATTAATTAATACCATCATTATCACATTAAAAAAACAAATTAGATCATGTTGGTCCACCATGCTCATATCCAGGTAAACCAAATCATCCATTACATCCAGGCGTAAATTATCGTCCAGGACAACCAGGTAGACCAGGAGCCACTGTGACACCCGAATATTTACCAGCAATTAACAATCCGATGTATCCATCAAGACCAGAAAATCATGTAACTGAAAGGCCATCATATCCAACATTACCAATTCAACCGACACAACCTACATATCCAACCGGTACTTATCCATCCGGATCAACATCTCATTTAACTGGAAATCATCCAACACAACCAACATATCCATCACAATCATCGATGTATCCAACACAACCGACAAATTATCCATCACAACCTACTAATTATCCATCACAAACAACTCATTATCCATCACAAGCAACTCATTATCCATCACAACCAACATTAACATATCCATCAACACAACAACCACCAATAACATATCCGACTAGACCAAATTATCCAACGAGACCAGAACAACCAATTTATCCAAATCAACCAAATTATCCTTATCATCCAGGTTATCCAATACAACCAGGTTATCCACCAGCAATATATTATCCAGGACAACCATTACCCGGTCAACCAGGAACGGCAATCGGTGTTTATCCACCATCAACATCATCGCCACAAGAACCATCAAATCCAAATTTAAGTATTGCAATTTCAAAATGGCCATTTTATATCATCCCATATCCGTTCAATATTAATAATTTACAACAACCAGCCGGTTTTTGTCCATGTGATTTACATAAAAATAATGCCGATAATAATGGTCAATTCACATCAACACCAATACAATCAACACAAATTAATAATGGTTATACACCACAAACCAATTTGCCATTAGCTTATCCGACAGCACAAAATATTCAAGCTAATAGTGGTGGAGGTATTATAGGTTTCATACCTGTAGTATTTTTCCCAAATTGTGCTAATGGTACAGTAGCAAATGAAGGCAATGGTCAATTAACATTACCATACGCTATACCATTTCCATCCGCACCGTGTACCTTGTGTAAAGGTGAAGAAAATCAACAGCAGGTACAACCTTTGCTTGAAGAATCTAATGAACAATCTCATGTTGGCCAACAAACACAACAACGGCAATATGTACAACGTCAACGTGTTCAATCACAACAACAACGACAACAACTATCAAGACAAAATCCACAACAACAGCATTTTCAGCAACATCAATTACAGCAACAACAACAGCAATTAGAACAAGCTAGAAATAGCTTTAACATTGGTTCACCGGGTGATTCCACTCTTAATCAAGTGGTTTCATATAGAACATCGCCAAGAAATGGAAGATCCCGTAAACCGAAAGTTGCTTCTACAGGTTTAGAAGAACCTGAAGGTGCTTCAATAAAATAAATTATGAAAGATTTTGTCTTATATATATTTTAATGGAATGAGAAAGATTTTGTATAATTTTGTTTAATTAATGCACATTCGACTATTCGAAAATAAACGATTTAACAGTAATTTGACGATTTCACTAAGTTTAAATAAATGTAATAGTTTTTATAATTTAAATAAATTTTAATTTACAATTTAAATAAAATAAATTCACTTAATTGTAAAGAAAATCTTTCCAAACCATTTTAATATTAAAAAATAGACTTCAATATATTCATTTTAAAGCCTTCGTTTAATAAATTTAATTTATTTCATTTTTATTAATATAAAATATCATCCATTCATTCATTTAGTGTAATTAATATAATCATTTAAAAAAAAAAAAAAATTTATTGAACGGATTCTTTAAAATTAAATAATTAAAAAATTATTAGAAGTCTTTTGTTTAAAGAAGCAACAGTATATTAATTTTAATTAAAATAACTTAAATATCACAAGATATATAATAATTTAAAATTTTATGCGATATTAATACATTAATTTTATTACTATTTAATTTAATTTAATTATTTTTTTCTAATATAAAATCAAACTGCCAGAATTAATTTTAAAATACCTGCCAACGATTTTTTCAAATGTTTTATGTTGTCATTTAAAAATTTCAAATAAATAATTTTATGGAAGTTTTAAGAATATATATTTCAATTTACTGTTATGAAATACATTGCCATATCATTATCATAACAGTAAATGGATTAATTTTCAGCGATTGACTCCTTCCTGTACGAACTATTTCCATAATATTATTTTATATGGTTGTGATAGTTTTTAAATGACAATGTCTAATTGATAAAATTTATAATTTTTAGTTATTTAATTAATTAGTAGTAATAATTTTCATTATTTTTTAAGTATTGTGTGTTTGTTTTTCGGTAATGAACTGAAAAAGTTTTGAAAAGTCTTCCATTCAATTTAAATTTATTTTTTTATAATCTAAAGAGGACAACATTCCTTAAATGCTGAGTTGCGAATTATCAATTATATTTTAGATTTTTTAATATTTAAATGTATTAATTAAGAAAACAAAATAAAATGCATTTTTTCATTAGTAACATTTTGTTTTTATTTAATTATTCTAAAATAGGCAGTAATCTTCAATTTGGTTTTAAAATATAAAATTCACAGCAGACGAAAAAATTATTATTAAAAATATATGTGTAACGATCAACTCAAATATCATATATAACACTTTTGTTAGAAATAGATGGTTAAGGACACATATTATTGTATGAAAATATATAAAAAAATATAGAATTAATTGCAAATTTTAGCTCGATTTTTATTTATTTTAAAATAACTTAAGATGGACACATTGGTAGAATGCTTTCTACTTTCTACATATGTGATAAGATTAATTATCATATAGAAATGTGAAGGGTGTGAAAGCAACATTATTTTTCTTTCTCATGTTGTGAATTTTTAAAATTACTTTAATTTTTTTACAACTTGGTGCGAAACGGAAGGAACTAGACGGCTACAATTTTGAATATATTCCCAGCACTGAAATTGAACTATACCATGCCCAAACATTGTCTATATCACATCCATAAAAAAATTCATATTTATCCCGATTTTCCTTTGATAAATTCTTATATAAACATTGGAAATTATTTTATATAAACTGTACATAATTTTAATTTTAATAACATTTTGATAAATAAAATAGAATAAAATAAATAATTTAATTATCATGTGAGTGTCTTTACGTGTGTGTGTGTCTAAATCAGTAATGACGTATGATCGAGACGAAAAAAGATGATGTATTTGTCATGGTTGTCGATTGGTTGAAAAAACATCTCAGCAACAAATTAGGTAGCTAAGGATTTATGTACAAGTCTAATGAAATTTTTAAATATTTAACCAACTAATTTTAATTGATTCTATATTTTCCAGATGGTAAATTTCAATTATGGGTATTTAAGTTCACATTTGATGTAACATGTATATAATAATAATATCATAATGAGGTTCATGATCACTTGAGGTGTAAAAGTGAAGATGATGATTATGATGTGCATCATTATGGTACTGAACTAGGAAGACATGAATATATTTGACATTTCCACATATACATTTTTCAAGTATCACATATAATTATCTAATATATGCAGATAGTGGTTAATAATTGTTAATCATTAATAATTTGTTTTAAAAAAAAACTCATTTAATTCTATTAACTTTCGAAAAATAAATGTATGTAAATGATGATTTTATTATTAGTACTTATTAATCCGATACCCCATAGTAGTACAGAGCATGAGTTTGTGAATTTATAATTGAAATATAAAATATTTGCAGAACTAATGCATACGCATTTTGAGAATAAATTAACATTTATCATAGTATGTTAAGAAATATATACATTTAATAATTATAATTTTATATAAAATAATATTTATACATATGAATAATTGCATTTTAAAAATCTTATTTGATATTCATTTAGTAGTTACACCTAAATTAAATCATATTAATTCGAGTAAAGTAATATTGATAAATTGTTAAGCAATAATATGTATAAATATTGCTGAAGAACTACACCGGAAATCTTTATTTACACCAAAATTCATATATACTCGTACTTATTATGCTTCTAATAACCTTCATTTTTTTACCTAATTATTAAAAAATGTTCGTATTATTTAATATATGAATCATAATAAACAAATGAATTTACATTTGGGTTTGGTCTAGAAATCATGGTATAATTTCTTAATATATAACATAATTTGAGTATATTTCATGATAAAGTTAAGGCCCTTACAACATTACAAGTTAAGATCTTTAATTTAATTTATAAATATCATTATATTTCCATTAAAATAAGAATATCAAAAATGTAATCGAATTAATTTTGTGAATCTTTTACTTTCAAACCCAATTTAAATTAAGAATATCAATATTTATACAAAAGTTAGAATTTTAAAAGCACATTTATAAACTTTTATGGTAAGTTGAACAACAATTATCTTGATAATTTATTTTATGACAAATATGGAAAGACAGACAAGACATTTCAATTATAATAATAAAAATATAATTATAACTAATTTAATATATTACATTAAAAATAATTTATAACAATTCTGTTCATTATATTTTTAGTATTAAATTAAAATTACAATTTTCCATATAGTCAAATAATTTTCATATACAATTTAATGAATTGACTGACTATGAATGTTAAAATGAACAAACATGTAAAATTGTTTCTAAATTCAATCAAAATCAAATAAAATGCCACACCATAATTTAATTCATGTATAATTGTTTGAAGGAAACATATAATACAATATAATAGATTATAATATGTGTATATAGTTAGATAATTTGTTGCAGATAATAAATTTCTAGTCAATTCTATAAATGGGATGGTAACATGGGAAATATAATTATTTGCAAATATACCTCGGTCAAAGTTAGTCATCATTTTTTTTTTAAATAAATACAAAAATTATTATATAATTAATTTATTAAAGACCAAAAATTCTTTTGTTCTTAGACTTACAGTGAACATATATATTTTCAAGGTGTTTTATAAGACAAATTGTATTGTTGTTATTTTTTTTTTCCTTCATTATAATTATTAAATTTTACATAAATACGAATTTGATGTGAGATCACAAGATACATTTGTGTACACTGGCCAACAAATAACCTATTAGTCTTATTTGCAAATAAGCTTCCGTTCCAGATTTTTATTTATATTCTTATTTAATATATTTTACTTATATTATATATTTTTATATTATGCTAAAGAAGATACATCTGCACGAATTAAAAATGAAATCAAATATTTTAATTGTAAGTATAAAAAAACACGGATTTAAACAAAATAATAATAAAAATCAAACTAAAAATCAAGTGTAAAGTTCAATATTATTGTGTTAAATTTAAATCGGGAAAAATTATATTCCTATTATGCATATTTCTTTTTGATCATCACTAAAATCCAGAAAATAAACGGTTGACATAATTTCTTGTTTTAAATATAAAATATATTATTAAGTGAACTAAAATTGTTGTCAATACACAATTAAATTATCCTTCTTAATTCATTAGACACAAACTCACAGAAAATTTCTAGATTAAAAACAGTTTTTGTGCACAACAACAAAAATTTATCAAAGTACAGCTATGATGAACTAGTGATGTTAAGAAATGATTTTAATTATTAATTAATTAAAAATCTTAATAGGATATTCAAATAATTTCTCCTTTAACCATCTACTTATATTTAACAAAAAAACTAATAATTTTACCCCAATGCAAACGAAGGAAATACTAATGCTTAAAATTATATTTATTATACTAAATTTGCAATTTTTTAAAATCTAAAACTAAATTATTTTTAATTCTTTCTCTTTTTTTCTTGTTTTATTTCAATATTTTTAGTTTCTCATTGTTTTATTGATGCTCATCAATTTGTCACTTTGTAAAATAATCGAAAATGATGAAAATACAGATAGAATAAATTTAAATGGCAATGAAGATGTAAGGCCAGCGGCTAGTGCAAGATGTAATAAATATATTATGTATATAATTTTTAATTGATTTAAATATACATATATTTATAATTTTAGTTCTAGATTTGAGTACGCTCTTCAATTCAGACAGAAGACCTTATTATAATCCAGGTAATGGTGGTTCATATTATCCACAATCTGGTGGTGGATATTATCCACAGGGATATCCAAATGGTTATCCACAAGGTGGTTATCCAAATGTAGGTGGTTATCCAGTTGGAGGTTATCCAAATACTGGTGGTTATCCACAAGGTGGTTATCCGAATACAGGTGGTTATCCAAATACAGGTGGTTACCCAAATACAGGTGGTTATCCAATTAGTGGCGGTTATCCAGGCAACGGTTATGGAACAAATTATTTAGGTGGCGGTTATGGTGGATATGGTGGGTCCGGAGGTAATGGCGGTATTTCATCATATTTTGGATATAATAATCGTAAATATTATGGCAATCGTAATATTGGTTATGGTTATTATCGTGGTACAGATTCAAATGGTATCTATCGTAATGATCAAAGCGGTGTCATACCATTATCAAATGTATCAGGTTATAGAGGATATAGTTAATGATTTCAAAAATATGGAAACATTTGATTTTTAAAGAAACTACCATAATAATCAATAACCAACGTATTTTAACATTATAAATATGTTTTATTGCTTTGTTATTCACATATGTACATATTAATAGTTATGTGTTTAATCATTTTTAAAATGTTGTTTGTTTTTATTTTTTTTTATTTTTTAATAATAAGTCATGCTTTTTATGTAAATTACACATATAATATGTTAAAATTTTTGTTTAACAAATTGTTGACTTAAGAATATCTTTAATTACAGATTGATAATGTGGTCCTATTCAAAAAGGAAATCATATTTGATTATTTTTCTTATATTTTGTTCTTTTTAAATCATATTCTTATTTCTAATATGTTCGCAATAAATCAAATAGTCGTACATGTGATTTGTTAAATGGTCAAAGCTACACAAAAGTGATTATCGGAACTATAGTCAGATGTATTTTTTTACACTTCAAGGAGCATTTGATTTACATATTCTTATTTACATTTTTATTCCATTTTATATGGAAATCTTAATAAAATGTAAATTAATGAAAAAATGTGTTACTTTTACGTTCTTCCGAATTTTAATTCAAATAAATAAAATATATTATACGTAGTATACAATAGACACAATAACCTTTTACTTATTTTTATTTAAAAATATGTATTTTACTGTATAAAATTTACATTAGCTATTAATAAATTTTATCATTATTTGTTTGCTTGTGTTTTAAGATTTTTTGGTATTAATTTTAAAAAGGCTTTATTCATTGTGATGTCGAAGATTATTCTTTTGTACTACCTGTTTATAATGGTTCAGCTAAAATAGAATGTGATGATATTGGTCAGATAAGATTAAATAAACATTGGGATGTATTACAAGGTCTTGAAAAACGGTCGATCATATTTTATTTTGCAAATTTATGCAGTGATATGGTATTATTTCTGGAGTATAAATTTTGTGCTATGTTGTAGATATATAATCAATTGTCTACTAAATTAAAATTAGCTTCAATTATATTGCTGCTTATAAATTACAATTTTTTCTCTTTATTAATTTAAATTTTCATTAATATAGAATAATTTAATAGTTGGTTTCAGGTACTAAATAATGAAGACACATTAAGTTCGAATATCAACAGTCTGCAATTATCCTTAGTTTATTTTTACAAAAGAATTCTTTATTCGATTAACAATAGCTATAATTTATGTTAAAATTGTTTTATGATTATAATTAATTAGTGTTATTTATTTTCATAGTATAATTAAAAATAAAATTAAAAAAAAAATAAATACAAATAATATACAAAATGAATAAAATTAAAAATTTAAAAAGAACATTTTAATTTTAACCACATCAGAAATGCGAGCATTTGTTCTTCTCTGTGTGTATTTCTTCAGTAAATTTCGAATCGATTTCACTTATATAACTAGATAACTAAATTTTCCTTAGAATCAAATCTAATCTAAGCTAGAAAATAATAGATCTATTGTCTGTTTATTTTAAGTTAACAGCTTTTAATATTCTCTTTAACTATTATCATTTAAGGTATGGTTTTGAATATTTTGCCTATATGTGTTTATATATTAGTCTTCTTTTATACAAGGATATTTGTTTAATAGTAGCATTATGATTGATAAAATATATACAGTACCCTAAATTGTAACAGTTTTTTTTTCCTAACAAATTGCTATATTTTCATTAAATTCAATCAATAAATATTGTTAAAAGTGTTAGACTTATAAAATCATCAATAGATTTATTAAATGAATAATAACAAAATGATACGATAAGATTTATATTCATATGGTTTAGAAATTTTGCCGTCTCTCAAATCAAATAGTAAGTTAATAACCATATCAAAAACCAATCAATAAAATTCAATGTCTTAGATATATTGACTAAAACATAAATAATAAAAAAAAAATACCTTATGCATATAAAGTATATACATTTATGAACACCTACATAAATTTCATACATTTTTTATGCCTTTATCATAACTTTTTTTTTATTACACCTAGTTATGTATATTCACTATCATAAATCGGTATAAATATTTATGTATCCCATTCATTTATCGTATATACCTCCTTGATGGTAATGTTAACTAAATACAATAATATTTAAGTTAAGTCACCTTAATTTTATTATGTCCGAATATGAAAATTGCTAAATTTTCTTTATGTTTGTTTGCTCTTAATTTTCGTAATTAAAGTCCATAAATTTAGATTTAGTAGCAGATGAAGAACATTAAACGCAATTTTATATATCAGATTTGTTTAATTTATTACTTCATGGTGGTATATGCTATATGTGTTTATACATTTATAACATAGTACTATATTTATAAGAGTAAATATGTCTGTCAATAACATTGTCATTAATTTTATTGAATTAATTTTTAATTACATGAATTTACTTTTATACATGCATCATGTATTATATGCCGTTTGAATATATATCGAACAAGATTGAGGTATGGTAATCTTATTAAACATATAAATATTCACTGGTATCATCCGTGTTATATATAGTATATAAATAAAAATATGTTATAAATATCGTAGGCAAATCAACTGTATAACAAACTCGGATTAATTGTATTGCGAAACTAGCTTTTTATATACGGCTAGTTTCGCAATACAATTAATGTGTCTATCTAACAAATATACAACCTCATATATTCCAATGTTAAACAGAATTTAGGGGATTATAGATTCACAGACGATCATATAGATTATTCGCCTCATTCGACACTTTCATCCTTTTTTTCCAGTTACAATTAAGCCATTCCATAAGCATTTGAAATGATGATACAAAATAAAAAATAATAAAAATATTATTACACATTTTTAATTAAAATATAAAAATATATAAAAGAAGAAAAACAATCAAGTGAAACATAAAACATGAATTTCGACAAAATGTATGTGTTATATATAATAAATAACAAATAAAACTTTTATTAATCACTAATTTTAAAAGTTATTTTGAGAAAATCTTAAACTATTATACCTAATAGCTCATATAGTGTTTTAATAGTTTATGATAAAATGGTAATATTTATGTTAAAATGATTTATTATAATAAGTTAATTATAGTTTATATGCGTCTTTAGTTTTCGCAATATAATTTTAGATATATGCTTATCAGATCAATCAATATAATCAAATAACATATGTTTGCATTTAAGAAGATGTTCTTGTGTATACAGTTTAGGATATTTTGATATAATAATGGCATAGATAATTTATACTGAACATCGTTCTGATAGTATACGATCATTCAAATGTGTCTTCCATTTATAGAAAATTCATAATTCAATTTTTTATTGTTATTTTAGAAATACACATTTAAAGAATCAAATCCAATATAATAGTTTTTGTTGAAAATATTTGAACTATTACGATATCATATACACTATAAAAATCTAGATTTTCAATTTTTTCCTTGGGAAAAATAATATAATTATAATATAATTAAGCAATTTTAATTATATAAGCCAAATGATATGTTTTGAATGTTTTATATTGGTTTATCATATGTAAATTAATTAAAATAATAATTTGTAAAATAGTCAATTTGTAATTAGTATTAGTTTTAATTATAGAAAACATAAAATATACTTAAGATACTATGACATTAATTTGCAAGAATCATCAGCGGAAACAATTTAAAATAACTATTGAGTAGACTATTGCATGAATCTTATCTAATTTGTTGGTTAAATATATTCCACATAAATAGTTGAAAGAACATGAATGATAATCTCATTTTAACCCTGATCAAATGCCAGAAAATTAGATATACTCGTATTATGAGTGAGTAACCGGTGACAATACGTGGAAATAAAGATCGATTGAATAACATAGATATTAGTCGGTCACTACATTTATTGCTTCTATTTAAATTTTAAATTTAATTATATCGAGACTAACAAAAATACCCACAAACATTTTATTGAAATATAAATTTGTTATGAATGTTAATTATTTCCAAGAAAAATTTTCTTAGCATCATCTCCCATTATTATAATATATATATATATATATATCCATTACAATTTTTCTTTCTTTTGCGCGCTTTCTAACGAGAGAAGTAAAATCATGTAAAAATATTCAATTGTAGGTGATGGTACATTTTCATGCGTTTTATATTGTTAGTACACAATTTTCATTCCTAGTTTCAGTACGTAATTATAATAACATGTATCCAATTTTCCGGAAAATATTAATACATTTCGTCTAAATTATTCCAGTATATACAAATTTTCATTTACAATCAACGAAATTTGTGGTGAATGTAAAGAAAATATTGAAAATCATTTTAAAACATATTTTATAAAAAATACATATAAATGTTTACTGAATAATTGATAATTATTTTGTGTTCGAGAATACGTAGTTCTATAGTTAAGCTAATCTAAAGAATTAAAAATTCAATAAATTTTTCTGATATATAAAATATTGTTAAATCAAGAAAAATTTGTAAAAATAAATTATTACGTAAATAATTCTTATGGGGGATTAACAATAAATATGAATTATGTAAATATTAAAAAAAATCAGTAAGTATCATATGTGTGTTATATTGTCTAAGTTATTCTATATTTTAAGGTTCAAAAAATTAGTTATATCGAACAGAAATTTTCTCTAATTTGGTTTCAAATATTTTGAGTTATTGTATAGAATAGCCAATATGCTACGTACTTATTATAATTAAATTTAAAAGTTGTCCGCCTAGTGATATTATTTTAGAAACTTTATACAAAACAAAACATATAAATGTTCAAACGCACACACCACACATAATTTTGATAA
>JANSTX010015242.1:0-10902 GCA_027564355.1 Penthetria funebris
ATGTTTATTTCTTGGCGTTACATGAACGGAATCAAATACAATAGACCCTTGGAACTTCGTTCCCAGGACCTAAAAATTTGGAATAAAATTTACCGCCTTGGCCTACATAATGTCTGTCGATAAAAATGAACCAACCAATTAACCGTGAATTTCATTAAATTATATTTAATTGCCAGTTTTCAATTCTCTTAAGTCAAATCTACTAACAATTAAATTGTTTAATGAAACGTGTGGATATTTCATATATTAATGCCCATATTGTTGCAATTCGTTTATTAAAGACATACATTATTGATTACATCTTAATTCTCAAAAATGTAATACTATAGTGAAAAAAATTATGAATCACTTCAACTATATATAAATTATTTTATCTAGACATTCTAAATAAACATGCTGTCAAAATTGGCGATACGTCGAAGTAATGACAAATGGTATTATTCAATATTCGCTCAAATAAGGTAACATGAATATCATCAAGTCATCGAGCGTACGTCGAACTTCTACCTTCACAGATAAAGTTCGTCATATTTTATTACATTTATGTCAATATTGGGACTACATTGTAGGAAATTATGAGTAAATCAGCATGATGTGAAAATTTCGACTAGAATAGTTTGACGACTAAATATTAAATAAGTGATAGAACCATGTATGTATTTAGAAATAAATCAAGTCTGTGCGTTTACTATTTGTGACCAAAAATAATGAATTTAATAGTATGTTTATTGGCATGACGACACCAAATTTAACATTAAATGCGTCGCCAAATTTGGGTTGATAAAATGTCGATTTGATTATATAATCGTATAAAAACATCGCACATACATATATGTTGAAATCCTTGTAGTGGTAATTTTTTCGGATCCACAAATAATTCAAATGATCTTCCGTTGAATATATTATCGAAGAAGTTTATTATCGTGCTGCATTATTGGCTTGCAACTACTTGATCATATTAGCACCCTATATAATACTTTTTTTGTCACTTCAGAACTTTAATGTTTAGAGGTATCACAGTTTTTTTTGATGTTGTGAAACACATGTTTATTTGTAATAAAAATCAATACATTTTTCCTGACTCATCCTAAAGGTATTTTTCATTTTAAATCAGCGACTTGTAATCTTTCTTACCGTATGATTTCCAATATACAAATAAAATGTATATTGCATTTCACTAAACATAAGTGACTGATATACGAGTATATATATTTACATTACGTATCTTTATATATGAATATACGTAAAATAAGTTACGAAAGCTTGTTTGTAGAATTGCATAGGAGGAATGAAGAAAATGCTGCAAATGGAAGTGCATTCCAGAGAGTATAAGAAAATAAAAATGAAATTTACTATTTAAGTATGGATATACGTACAAAACAACACAACACAACTACAAAAACAATAAATATATAAAAGGCATTTTTCTTGTGTTTTTTTCTTTTTTTTTTTAAAAAAATATTTATTTTTCATTTGTTGGTTGTGCTGTTTGTGAGTTTTAAATTTTAAGTTGAGTGAGTATTTTGTAATTGCAAAAGTTTACATCAGTACAAATTAAATCATAAAACTGAATAGACATACATTTTAAATAGAAAAACGAGCGGCTATAAATTGTTGATTTTACAAAAAAAAAAATTATTTATAGCGCGACTTAATTTTTTAAATTTTGAACACAATAGAACATAGAATCGATTATCATTGAAATTTCGTTTTTTAAAATTAAAATATACATCAGTTTAATTTTAATATTTTATGTGGGTTTTTAAAAGGAACAATGATTTTGAGGCGCGTTAATTTATTTAATTTTAAAATTTTAAATAATTAGTTTAATAAACTAATGTACGAGTATTATCTATTCGAATAGAAGTAGATAATGGCTATAAAGTGCGTTATAAACAACAGATAGAAGTTAAAATTTTAAAAAGCTAATGTACTATTTATTATGCAGTATATATAATGTGCGTGAGTGACTTAGATTAAAAACAAGAAATTGAGTGTTTCTTGCAAAGTGCATGACTTAAAGTTATATCTTTGCAAAAGATTTTTCTTATAAGATGATAATTATAGAAGATTCTATGTGTGTCTTATTTTAATAATAACATTTGCTATATATATTACCATCCAATATGCTGCTAATTTAACATTAAATTTCGCGATGTATAATAATAATATTAGAGTGATATAAAATTGTGGAATAAACCAGTTTTTTTTTTTTAGTATTTAGAAGAAGATGAGGATCTTAAAGAATTGGTAATATGATCATAATTTTCTTGTTTTAATTCTAATTTTATTTAAATTATTATGAACGAATGAATTTAATATTGATAGATGAATATACGTATATACATATAGTGTCGGGTCATAATAATGGAATTTTGTTATTTTTGTCTATGCTTAAATCTTAGGTGCTATTTTCACTACATCATATGAATGGAATTTTAACTTGCTAGTGTTCTTGGCATCAGTATCTGAACTTTTACGCCTCGTGAGCGCATTAGTCGGCATAACGATGTTAATTTGCCGTTTTAATTATGCATGTAACATCATATGTAAACTCAAATAACTATAATTGAAATTTGCCAACTGGAAAATATAGGATCAATCATAATTATCCAGTTATACATTTGAAAATTTCAATAGAGTGGTACATAAATCCCCACCTACCTGTTGTTGAATTGTTTTTTTTTTTCAACAACACGACATTAGCACCATCTTTTAACACTCGATCACACGCCATTACTGACATATACCGTGATCAAGTTAACGATGACACCGCGTGGCGTTAGAGATTCGTCACCCTAGATTTTACCACATCGTTCATTTATGTGTTGCTATTATGCGAGTATGTTTATTAGATGAATATGTTATTTTTTTACAATATATTGGGTAATAATTAAAAACTAACCTCAGTGGTAAATCAATTTTTATTTAATTATGAATTATACACTCTGCCGAATTACCCAAATGTTTACCAGATCAAATACGTATTTCACGATATATTTGCGGTTGACATTTGATGTTATATGTATGCCGAAAATATAGCAAATTAATATCGTATATGCCGTACTATGTACCCATGCGACGTAAAGGTTAAAATGATGATTTAAGCTGGGTTCCATTGTAGTTGCAGATATTACTAGTGCCAAAACAGCTATAGGCAAATTATTTGTATCGGTAATATCTGTGTATTCTATCTTTGTTTGACGATTGTCACTATATACATTTAACATAAATAAACTTGCTTAATTAAAAATTTTGCTTCATGGACCTATGATTTAATTTTTTGTCTAACCGCAACAATATGACTTTTTTTTTTATTGATTAATTGTATTAATTTTCATAGTTTTTGTGACATTGTGCATCTTAAATCGATTGACATTTTAAACTATATTCTTAAATTATTTTGGTCAATGCGCTTAATGCTTTATAATCCATGAATGAACAAGACTATTTATGATAGCACTTGAAAATATACATTATTCATGACTACATTATATGCATTCCCATAACATTAAGTATTATAAATTCATATATGGACATACCTAATTAAAATGCTGTTAATTCCACACTTCAATCACCTTCAAAGTTATTAAGATTTTATGCTTGTTCGATATTGATATATCTCAAATTAAGTTGCTAAAATACGGTCTAAGGTCTAATCATCTTATTCGTATGTATTTATATATACATATTTTAATGATTTTACAATAATGGTAATAATAATGGTATATAATGTTTAAAATTAATGTATTATTAATGCTATTCGAAAAGTCATTAGTTGCAGAATTATTTTCTTAATTTAAATTTTAGTTAAAACGTAAATATGCATAATTTATTATAAAATGTGAATATAATGTGTTAACAATTCAAAATCGTAGACTGTCTATCTATAAATGGGGTGTAAATTAAGAAGTACATTATTAGGTATATCAAAACTGACCATATTAGCACACTATGTATTATCAGTTTCAAATTTATATGAAAATAAGAATGAAGTGACCGACTTAAATTTAGGTAACTTTCCGTATAATAATCAATAGAAAATGTTTTACCCAAAACTTTTTTTTTTATTATAAAATTCTAAAATAATAAAATAATAGGATGTGGTGAATGGAGTGACTGACTAATATCTGGAGATTGCTCAACCTTCCCCTATCAGAAATACGATGAAAGAGTATGTGTCATTTTTTTTTGCATGCTATTATGTTGTTGGATTTACTCACCATTTTAGCGAATTATTATATTTAACCGAGCAACATAATATTCCACTATATAATTTAGTTATTTTGATTGACATTTGATATTATATGTGCATAGAAAACGTCAAATTAACAGTGTAGTGATGCTCTGTGAGCTCTTGGGACGTAACTGTTAAGATAATGATAATGTTGATGATATGATGGTGCCACCGAAAACTCGATTACAATTAACGTCAATTCCTGGTGTGTTGCTGCTTAAAACAGGATATCTTTTGAGTTCGTCGACCATATGTGATCACCTAAACACTAATTTATTCTGATGTTAATCAACTTCATTTTTCATTCGAAAATCTGAATTTTGTTTCATGTATATTATAGTGTTGTCCTATGTAGTCATATTGTATAATGGTTAAGGAGATGATGATGATGGTTAATAAAATATTTTAACATTAGTTGATGTTCACACCATCTTTAACCTGTAATTCTTAGTCCTAACCGACTATTCCATCAACTCCTTTTAAAGCATAGCTTAACCGTTACGTAATGGTAATCGCATTTAAATTTTATGAATAAATATAAAATTCTACAGACCTTCCCTTATTAAATAACGTCTTTTTCTCATAAATTATTTTATTATGCATAAAAAGAGGGATAATAAATATTTTCTATAACTTTAAAAAGACAGAAATGTAGAAAAAACAAAAAAATTAAAATAAAATGCAGTCAAGGATGAAATAAATGATAATACACCTGACACTGAAAAGTAAAAAAAAAGGAACGAAAAATACCTGTGTTTCTTCCTGTTATTATATAATTCTATAATAAAAAATAAATTAGTTTGGGAAAAAAGTTTTCTTTTGATATTATGTTGATGACTTAAAATTGGAAATAAATAAAAAATCAAATTTCAAAGGGAAAATTCATCATAATTCCACAATAAACTGAAAAGAGATTATGAAATTTTCATTGAAATCTTGTGCGCGCTGCCTTTGATATATTTGAGCGAAGAAAATAGCTATTTAGCATAGGGAAAATTTTCTATAGCATCTATAACAAGACACCCTTATATACATAAAGAAACCTTCGCAAACAATAAATTTGCCGACAAAAAATAAAATATGTCATAAAAATTAAAAGAAATTCAAAATGAGAACCATCTACAAATATTGTAATATTTAAATATTAATGGCATGTAAATAATTTGATACGTTTTTTTTTTTACTCCAAAAATGTAAAAAATATTCCAAAAAAATAACGATCTTGCAGATATTTTAGATTACATTTCTTAAGCAAAGCCGACTGACTCTACATCTGGAGCAGCCGGTATGGAAACAGATATATTGTTTATCAGATCGTCATATACTATATTTTCGAATAATATACAAAAATCAACAAATTAAAATAACAACATATAAGAATTGTATGTTAACTATATTGGCAGCAATTTCTCAAAATCTTTGATCACATATACAATGTTATGATGGCGTTTCAATGTTTGGCATGTTACCTTGATGAATAAATATCCCATCACCAAACTATTTAGCAATTATTACAACAATAATTTTAAAATGTTGATTGCAGTTATTTGTGTCACAATTTCTACTCCTAGGGAACATCATTTAATATATTTACTTACAACATTTTGTTCTTAATTACTTAGTCTTGTTAGGATTCAAATAAGATAATCTGGTTATGGATACGTACGAATTAGCTTACATGAACAATAATAGAAAACTTTTTGCGGAAAATAACTGCATCACAAACAGTCATAATCTTATGATTCCAAACAACAGAATTTTAGTATTGACCGTGGGAAACTTAAGTATTGATCGTAAGAAGCAATATCGTCATGATGCGATATTGTAGGTGTACATTAAATTGTAAAATAATAATGTATTTTATCTCCTTCGCCTTTTTTTGCGTTTATCTTTAAATGAGTTGTATGATGATGGTAAACTCTGACACGGATCTAAACTATTGACAAGAAGATTTCACATTTGCCTGGTATCACAGAGTGATACTGACATAATTGCGAAATTAGAATGACTTGTGAAATACAGTTTATTGATTTGTCTAACAATTATTCAATTTTAATTCAGAAACTATACATCGTTGGTACGTCGATGGTAACGTGCCCTTACGTTAAATAGTGCAATATGTTGAAGAATATTTGACAATATTGATTGTGGTGCTAGAAACAAGAATAAAATAATTTTCATATACAAAAGACTGCTCGTGAAAAAAGGTAAATATAATTTGATAATTCATTGCAGATTTTAAAAAGTTGCGTAATTTTGAAACTAATTGTTTATCGTCATTAAGTCTTACAAGGTTAAAAATAACATCGTACAATAAATGTCGCAATGGATTTCTGAACCATAAATATCAAAGTTATGTTAGGGATGAACCTTGTGATAATATCGAAAACAACAATATCCTGTTCAATTTATGAGAAAGGATTGTGAACAAATTTGTTTACGAACATTGATTCTATATCTCTAATGTTGTCGAAATCTTCTATATACTAGCAGTTATCCCATTGCAAGACTTACTAAATGCGTTTACAGTAAATTTACAGTAAATCAAATTGAAATTAATGGATAAATTAAAAAAAATACAAATTGTACTTACTGCTTATTTGATGAAGCATCTGATGATAGAATTTGTACCTTACTTGCATCAAAAACACATAAATAAATCAAGGAAAATAAATAACGAAAGAAAATAAATATTAAATTGAATGAAAATACACTTAAATACAATAATTGAATAAGCAACAAGCTATTGTTTAAATTATATAATTACGTATGTGTGAAAAATGAAAATTATCTAAATTATGTAAAATATTCGTATATTATTTGTATTTATACGTTGGTTATTACTCGTAACTATAATTATATAACATTTTAATTAGTTATAAATTTTCTTACAAAAATTTCCTTTTCATTATTATTTTTAGGCCTCGCCGAAGGTCAGGTTCAAGCATTGTTGTCTTGGGTGGCGACGAATCAATTAAATCACGTATACCCGTAGATGATTACTTAGGACATACCGATTTACAAGCTGATAGTAAAGGTGTTGACGTAGACATGATAAAAATGCTTTCAGTTAATCAAGATAATGGTAAGTGCTAGTACTATGTTTACAAGTATATATATGATAGATAATATATGCTTTAGGACTGAATTTAACATTAATCAATACCACTTGAATATACCCTTGATCTTGATAAAAAAAACTAATATACTTAAAATCAAGAAAAACTAATTTTAAAATTTCTCGGACACTACTAGTAATTAGTGTAACATTGCTGTGTAACAAGCCTATGTACAATCCACTGAATAAATCGCCAGGAACTCGGTCACGGTATATGTCTGAAATGGTGTGGGATTAAGATATATACGGCTGATAAACATTCTATTAATCGATAACGATACAATGTCGAAATTATAATCCATATCTTTATTATAGTTAAATTTGATTAATGTTCTTAATTAATTTCTGTGACTTCTTAACCGTTAATTATTTTTACTTCGATATTTATAAAATTTATTTTCAATGCGAATATATTCAACAATTTGAGTAGATTTAGTTCATTTGAGTTTATAAGCAATGTATTAATATTACACATTGAATTACCATAAAATTAAAATTTTTATTCAATATATTACGTGATAGAAGTATAAACATCATAATATTTTAACGTTTTCTTTATTTTCATATTAGTTAATGTAATTGAATGTTATGCATAATATTTTGCATCATCAATATTTTACAGATATGTCTATTATTATTTAAATTCAACTAATGTATTACCATATCGCTTATTAATATATACTATTCTATACCATCGACCTTTACAATAGTTATTTCACTCGAATAGTACACACATATGAATCAATCTTATACTCGTGTTTTAACTTTCATCCAGTTTGTAAGATAACATTTCTATACAGTATTGGTAGATGTGCAGTTATCATTCACTATACAGGTGACAAATGGAGTGGCCGACTATCATCGAGATTACTTAAGCCATATTTACATCCAAACGGTTTCATCGGTAACTAGATTTCGATATATTTTAGTAATGACGTATGATCGAGGTTGAAAAGACATAGCGTTTATGTCATGTTTGGCGACTTGTTAAAAAAAAAAAACATTTCATTAGCAATCTAAGTATAGCAGGGTATTATTATTCTATGCACCACTCTAATGAAATATTCAAATGAATAACTGGATAGTTATAATTGATCCTATATTTTCTAGTTGGTAAATTACAATTATGGTTATTTGAGTTCATATTTGACATTGTATGCATATTGGAAACGACTATATATTCAACAGCACATTTGTGTGATGTACAAAAGTCAATAGTCTATTAATATGATAGGTAGTAGTACTGCTGATCTCGCGTATCGTCGTTCTTATTTTTCAAATAACCAAATTTGAAAAAAACCTTATAATTTATCCCTGAACATTCTAGTTGTAAGAACGGAATTTACTTTAAGTCTGAATTCTTTTAGTTCTTTTTATGCAACAATATTATGTGAACTAATATTCTTGTTTTTAATAATTTTTTTTTTTTTCTATAAATTTGTAGGTCCTCATCGTGAAATGGCAGTTGATGTTCCGGAATCGTTTATAGCACGTAATAAAACACCACCACGTTATCCACCACCACGACCTCCAATTCAGGTAAATCAAATTCCTAATGGTGGTATGACACAACAAATGTCATCGTCAATATCATCGGCATTGGCAATGCCACAAGTTGCTAAAAATCAAAATAATGGTGGCATATCATTAGAACTACAACCTCTTGATTCATCGTTCAATTCAATACAATATAATAATAATAATAATAATAATAATAATAATAATAATGGTC
Source organism: Penthetria funebris (assembly GCA_027564355.1). Classification (NCBI taxonomy): domain Eukaryota; kingdom Metazoa; phylum Arthropoda; class Insecta; order Diptera; family Pleciidae; genus Penthetria; species Penthetria funebris. The sequence continues at coordinate 9,088 of JANSTX010015242.1, forward strand.
ATCATCATAATAATCATTATAATCATAACCATAATCATCATCATCACTTTAATCATCATGATCACAATCATCATTCGAATCATCAGAAAAATGCATCATCATTGGATGAAAGCAATCATAATGATTATAATAATAAAAATAATATACTTGTGAAAAATACAATAACATCATCATCAAGTAAAGGACCATCATCTATTGGTTCTACAACTTATTGCGGTGAATCAATTGGTTTTGATTCAATGAGTTTACATACAAAATCAAGAAATTCATTGAGTACGAAAAGTTCATCGTCAGGTGATGATCTTGGTTGTGGTCCACCCGCATACGATATAGGACCACACCGTGAATTACCTGTTGATGTACCCGATAGTTTTATTGAAATAATAAAAGTACCACCAAGATATCCACCACCAATATCAGCGGCAATGACAAATTCATCAACGACCATAATACCATCAGTTTTATCTTCATCAGCAACACTATCTTCGTCAAAAAAGCTTTTGAAACAATCAAAAGTGGCGACAATGACAACATCATCGTCATCGTCTGCTTCACCTCTTTCATCGTCTATGTCATCTTCATCGTCTATGTCATTATCATCGCCGTCGAAAAATAAACCCCCAATTATAAATGAAATGATTAAAAAAACGGGTTCATTAACATCAGATAGTTCTTTAGACAAGCAAATGGTGGCAGAACCACAGGTGTCAACATCTTTGCAATGTGAATCACAGCCTTCATCATCGGCTATGGCATCGAATACTGTTAGAAACAATGAGGTATTTATAATGAAAAAAAAAAATCATTTTCATTATTTTCACATCATTTTCTTTTCTCATTTAAAAGATTTTTTAAAAATTTTTTTTTTTATTTTATTTGTATTTTATTTTATTTTTTTTTTTTATTTCTTTTTTATATTATATTAAACGAAATGACATTATCTTTTGTTCAGTTATTTGATCTTGTAAAGTAGATAGAATAAGGTTTCCGCTTTCAGGTTTATTCCTAAGACTATATAATTATGTACTCTCGTACATTCCATTGCTTAAGTGACCGAATATTTTCTTTCTCGTGGCAAAATTTAAGATTTTGTATTATAATAACAGAAAGAAATTAATACATAAATTTATCCTATATATTTCTGTTCCAGACTAATTTTCTCTAATCTCTCTCTGTTTAATGTCAGCAATATTGTGAAATTTAAATACCATCCATATATACTTTTACAGATAAAAAAAAAGAACAACAAAATTCTGTTATTATCACAACAACATTTTGTTAAAATATTGAAATATGATATGATAATTAGTTCTGGTATTTTTTTTTTCTGGCATTACTCGAGCTAAACTTCTGTATGTGACAGTATTACTTTTGCTAATGTTACAGTATAGAAATAAGGGGCGTCTGTGGTACTTGTGTTTAAATTTTTTTTATTTAATTAATTAAAAACAAAAAATCTGTTTATTTTGTGCTTTAGCATAAAGAAAATATTTTTTTTGTGCAGAAGAATCTAAGGAAAAACACTTTAAAAGAAAGAAAACGAATACCATTTATCTTACTTAAAAGAACATTAGATTTTGCCCTAAAGTTTCTATTCTTATTTGCAAAATAAACTACTATATATGCACTTTACTGTATCGTATCATATACTATCATATGTTGAAAGAGTATAAATTACAGATTCATTATGGCATAGTAAGATTCTTGAACAGGTTGTGCAATCAGATTTTAGTATCTTCTTGCATATTTCTGAAATATATTCGATAGATATCTATAACTTCAATTTTACGCTCATATATACCGTCTTTATGTCTA
>JANSTX010015253.1:0-17419 GCA_027564355.1 Penthetria funebris
GTGAGAATCAAATTGAATTGGAATCCAAAATAAATCTGTGGAATTCGGTATTGGAGGCCAACGGACTATGTATCAGTTACACTAAAACAGAGTACATGTATTTTTCATTTAATGGAAATCATTCGACTCCCCAAGAAGAAACGATCATATTGAAAGGTCATCCAATTCCCGTTACTGAAAAGTTCAAATATTTGGGATCACTTATCACAGCAAGCGGTAATATCGATGATGATATTCAATATCGAATAAAGTGCGGTTGGATAAAGTGGAGATCAGTGTCTGGAGTTTTATGTGATCAAAAAATGCCACCAAAGATATAAGGGAAGGTATATGAAACTGTTGTTCGACCAGCAGTGACTTACGGTTCTGAATGTTGGGCAGTAAAAAGAGATCATATGTAAATAGTACACACAACCGAAATGAGAATGTTCCGGTGTAACATTAAAGACAGAATTCAGAACAACTATATTCGAGGCAGTTTAAAAGTGGTATTCAAATACCACTTATGCAACGAATTGGGTGTTTGAGTTCATATTAAGAATAATTATAATTACATACGTCAATAGTTATGAATATATGTAAATCATAGATGAATAAAAAATTCAAATGATAACAAATCTTATTATCTATCTAGGAACACTCTGAAATTCAAATCGCACCTGGACGAAATCGTGAAAAAGTTTACATGCTATGGTGTGCAATTCTAAAAAATAACTAGTAAATTCGATAAGATCAAAATCCTCTAAACAACTTATACGACCTCTAATAACGTACGCATTCGCTAGTTTGGTCACCATTATCTTCACACCAAATAGAAAGAATTCGCATTCTAGAAACGCAAAGGTTTCCGTTTACTAACCGGAGCCAGAAGACCCAGAGGCGAATATAGACATATCGAAAACCGTAGAATGTTGTGCGTCACTGGTATAGAAAGAGTCGACCTATAGTGACACAGACGTTAAAATTTCTGAATAAAATCTGACATCCTGAAAATACCAGTTAGATTTGGAAAACCAATTAACCATAGAATTAAACACCGAATTAATTTGCATTATACAGATCAAAATAATGAATTATATGACAACAATGTTCACTAATCTTCTTCCATCGGCCCGTTGATTCAATTTTAGGTTTAGTCTATAATTCCTGATCTCCAATGGCAAAATTACCAAAACCATAAAAATCAAAATCATATTTTTTGTCCCGCACTGTAGCAGTTTCAATAAGGAATTTAATTATAACTATTGCATTGACTTTCGTAATCCGAATCAGTACAACGTGAGATAAAATCACAACTTCAACAAGGTACCTATAGCACCTATAGCTAATTTATTACAGGAGACTTACGTGAACCTTAATCGCCACTTAACTTTACCTTTAACTTACATACTACCCTACTACCGCTAAACAATTTTCCGACATCAATAATTCAAATACAGACACTATATACATATAAATACATACTCGTATATATTAGTATACAACGAGTTACTGGCTCTATCTTTACAGCGATACATTGGTCGAGATGTCGACGTCAGAGTGATATACTTCGGTAACATTCTTCTCCCAATATCTCCTCCCCTTTTCCAATCACATTACTTATTCAGACAGTACTAGCCCTTGGCATATTCTCACCTTCAATATTACATTTTAACTCAATTTTAATAGATCATCATATGTACTGATCACAATAGCTTAAAATTGTATTTTAGCCATAAGCCTGAGGTAATAAATGATTTTTGTATTTGAATTTACCCATCTACCATAAATATGAAATTACTCTTGTTGAATATCTAAGGAGCGAATATATTATACCAACTAACATAATGCATACCTTGATCCAATATTTATTGAAGTCAAATAACCATCACCACTTGTAGCTAATAGAGTTTTCTTAGATTCATTTGTTAGTAAACAAGAGATAAAATCGTCTACTTCCTTTAATGAAAATATAGGTTTTGTGGTTCTTTCACGTGTATCCCATAATTTAATGCAACCATCATCATCACCTAAGATCAAAAGTAATAAAAACAAAAAACCAAGCATTTAATGATAAATTTATAAATAAATAATATACAAATTACCTGTTGCATATAAACTTTCACTAACAACATACATTCTATAAACCGGAGCTTCATGTGCTTTTTCATACAGCCTTTTATATTTTCCTGTTTCAACATCTGAATGTATTATAGATTTATCCTTTGCTGTTGAATATAATGTTAGGCCATCTAAACTAAATTCAATGTCACGTATAGATTTTGAATGCAACTCAAATGTGTTAACTAATGTGGTTTCTTCATTTGTATATTTATATATTAATACGTCACCTAATTTAATTAAATGGCAAAATCAATAAATAAATAATTGATTAATTGGATATTATAGTAATTAAAATTCACCAGAAATTGTACCGGCTGCCAAAATATCATTATCAGGATGGAATGAAAGATCCACAACAAAATCATCAATAACAATATCTGGTGGATGTGATTTTGTTGCTTTTGATGCATTCATAATTGCCTTTACAACACTATCCTCATCATAATCAACTGGCATGTCGTTCGTATTTTGTAGATGTGGACTTCTAATTGAAGAACTACTACCAGCTTTATTTTCAGCAGACGTATCACTATCATCGTCAATAAAACTATCATCATCATCATCATCATCATCATCATCGTCGTCGTCGTCGTCGTCATCATCATCATTACCATATTTATGAATAGAGCTACTAATTTCATCACATCTTGAAATTTGTTGAACAGAGGCAACAGAGGAAGTAGGCGGAATTTGAAACGAATATCGAGGATCAAAAGTATCCGAATTAATATCACCACTAAAATCAATAACGACATCGTCATCGTCATCATCTGAAGTATTATGACCAGGACTGTGAATAGTAAAGTAACTAGGACTAACTAAACCAGTGAATGTAATTGGTGGTTGTGCATTTTCTGGATCTCCATCAGTATTATCAACTATAATGTGACCAATTTGATCGTCGGCACTATCAATATCAAGTTCATCTTCACTTTCCATTCCATCTACATCGGGTTTGTAAAATGTATTATATCGCATTATTATCTATATATGAGTAAATAAAAAACAAATGATAATATAAAAATGCTTAACTAAGGGCTTAGGGCAGATTTTCATATTTAAAATGAGTTGCTATTTTGCAAATTTGTAAATTTAAATTTCGGAATTACATTGCCAAGAATCTTAGATACACTAGACACATATTTAATAATGTTTATTTAATACAAAACTAATTGTAATTATGTATTTATTTATTTGTATATTGCTTACTTATTTGTAATTTATGATGTATAAATCAAAGTTTAAATTACCCTTCAACTTTTTTCATCACACAAAACACACGATTCTGAAATCAAAAATTGTAAAGCAATTATATTATGATATGACATTTCCACATGGGTAACGTTCAATGATATTTATGACAGCATAACTTTTTATACTGTTTATTAATTTTTCAATTGTTCTCTAGCTTTTGAAATAATTTTGCAATTATTTAATTAATAAATAGATAAGCATATTGATAATTATATTATAATTAATATATCGAATATCACAGTTACAGTTCGACATCAATTACGTATGATTAAAATTTCGTTTGCACGAACTATACATTAATGGAAAATTAACAAAATGAAAAAGTTTGAGAACATTTTAATTCCTAAATTAAATAGTATAATTTTATTTGATTTGTAAGCTACTTCACACCTGTATGGTAAATGTCAAGTGGTCTGTCTGACGTTGATAAATAAAAAATATTTATTTTATAAATTGCATTTAAATTAGAATTCTAAATTTCTAATTTTATCGAAATAAATCAATCCATTAAATAATTAATTTAAATGTATTTTTAATTAAAAAAATTTATAGTTATTAAACACTTAAAAAACGTATTACGAAATGACAATGGGCGACGACACTCCAGTTACTGTGATGAAAGAGTTGGTTCTTCCCATTTTAATTCGTCCAATTTTAACGCAGGTAATTTATAAAATATCATAATTTATTTTAAAAATTGAACAAAATTCTGTAAATTAATTAGAAAATAAAAAAAAAACAGAATATCTAATTTAAATTTGATGATTTCCTATCTTGCAAGGTCAATTCATATACAAGGACTTTTGAATTTTTTTAAAAATTATAATGGTAATATATTGATTTTTTAATATTTTACAATAAATCCTTGTCATTGTTTGTATTTAGTATGCACTCATTCTATATTGGGTCATAATCATTAATGCTGAGATGACTTCGAGCGACACCGATTACAAATATATATTAACATGCTGAAAGCGCCTGAACTTGAAGATATTTCGGCCATAGTTCCAGCCTACAATTGTGACCCATACAATTACATGTTTATAATTAGTAGTTTCAACTTTATCGATGATTTTAGAAAAAATATAATCTTCAGAATTATAATCGTCAGTAGTTTTTGATGTACGAAATCGTTTGAAATTATTAGCACCATCATCTTAATATAGTTTCGCAATCTGTAAACTAATTGTAATAATGTTAATAATAGACTATTGTAAATTATTAACCTATTCCGTACTTGGAATCGCAAAGCTAATTTATGGTCGAAAAATAATGATGCATGTATTCAATTTTGTTAACAATTCTAGAGTTATTTCAATGAACAAAACTATGTCATTTAACACAATTTGACGTATTAATTAGTAGCTAAATGTACACAAGTGAATCTAATAATCTAGTTATCTACTTGTAATAAGATGATAACATTGTGAAGTTATTATTTATGCTCTCTCTCTCTCTAAATCGTAACTACGTAGTTGAAGGTTAATCTATAAGGAAGTAATGCTCAACTTAAAGAAAACATCTTTCATGATAGGTCTTTTATTGAAACATCAACAAGGTTTTAATTAGTGTCTAAAATAGTGGCATGAATTATGATTAAAGAGTAATTAACTGCAATTAACTAAACAGTTTCTAAATTTTATCAAATTATTTGAACGTACAAAGTTATATTAATATGAGTAACGTTTTGTACATAATTCTATTAAAACCAATATATCTTTTTTATTTCTTCTTATTTTTTCTAAAATTGCAATAATATCAACATGTTTGGAATACAGAATATATACATTCTGTGCATACATTGCATACATTTTTGTTAATCGGGTACACGGAGCATAAAATATTACCGAATGTTGGATTATAATTAAAGTACGATCTCAGAAGATATTCAGTTAGAAAACTTCAACGCCTCGAATACAGTGCCACGAAAACCTCAGCAACACACAATAATTAAGTATAGTATTTGAAGATCTACTGTTTCGATTCTGATGATGATAAAAATTTCTACTATTGAAACCACTATGTTTAAGATATAACAACAGTAAACTACTCCTAACTATTCAAGTTATATATTGTGCAATATGTCAATATTAATGAAATCTATTCTATAAATATACAATATTTATATTATAATAAAAAAACAATATTATGCAATTGAATATGCATCAAAACAAGTATGCAGTAGTTAATTTAAAAAATAATAGAAATAATTTCCGTTATTTTGATTTTATTTTCAGCTTGAACGACGTGATATTGCAGCTTCACAAACATTAAGGGCCGCACTTACAAAAGCCGAACAAACACATCCAGGTCTTTCATACGATATTGTTGTTGGTATATTAAAAAAAGGTGATTTAAATGTGAATATGAATGAAAGCATTTTAAGACTTCAAGGTTTAGCAACCGAAACAGATTGTATGTATTTTCAATTGAATTATAATATCATCATACATAACATAATTTTACAATTAAATAATGTATATTAATTTTTTAGTAATTGAATATCGATTGAATCGAAGTGAAGATTCATTTCAGGAATTAAATAAGAAATCGGCTTCATTGAAACGCATTCTAAGTAGAATTCCAGATGAAATAAGCGATAGAAAAACATTCTTAGAGACAATAAAGTATGTAGTTTAATGTTATCAAGTTTATTTTTTTAATTATTTACTCAACATCATTTGTTTTTTTCAAATAGAGAAATTGCAAGTGCCATCAAAAAACTTCTTGATGCTGTAAATGAGGTGGTTGGTTTCATTCCAGGTACATCTGGTAAACAAGCGGTAGAACAGCGAAAAAAAGAATTTGTTAAATATTCCAAAAAATTCAGTACAACTTTAAAGGAATATTTTAAGGAGGGACAGTAAGTATATTTATGGTAATATGTATTTAAATTATCGCTTTTCTTTTATATTATATGTGAAAGAAAAAAATACAGTAGACGACTATATAAGGGCCGAACTTGACCGAAGTATTTTTTCCATTGATAAGAGTAACGTAGTTTATTTTTTTAGTCTATATTGTCTTTAAGACGCGTTTTTTTTTTGTGATTCATCATCATCTCGACATTTACTCTACGCAGGAGCATATAGCATTAACGAAGAACCGCCCTTGTTCACAATCTCTGGCCAACATTTTCACTTCACTAGTACTAGCGAAATGACGATTATTCGACATGTTGTTTTTGGACGGTATATTCCGTAATTTTCTATAATTGTCCTCATCATAATACGATTACTATTAACGTATGCAATTGATATAGTCTATATAAGACCAACCATGACTGATTGTCTGACTGTTCCTTTCGAATACCTGGTTCTAAAACTAAACTCTATTCGTTCGTGCACTATAATGGCGATAATCTTTTTTATAATATTCAACAAGGTAATACACATAATAATTTTTTTTTGTGTAATTTGATTATCAATCCCTTCATCCACAAGGTTGCATCGAATCTCGCACAACCCAAGAATATCAAATTTGTATCTTTTCAGTTCTTGATCTAGCTGCGTTAGTTTTGTTGGTTCAAGCATTGTTCTCACGTTCCAGATTCCATATCGTGTCCGTTTATGTACGCCTAAAGTCGTAATAGTGTTCGTAATCCGATGTAATTTGTTGCAATATAAGTATATCAGTAGTGTCTCAGTGAGACATAGCACACAGCTGCGTAATTTGTTCGAATTGAGTGTTATTTTCTAATTGCGCCCAGTCGCACCCCATCGTCCTTGAAAATTTAACCGTATGTGATTTTATGTTAGTATCAAACTTTATTGACGGTAGTCACAATTAGGAGATATTACTTTACTTGGTTAGGAATTCAATCCACTTTTGTGGTTGATTCTAACCCATACCACTATAGAAGCAATAGTCTATATAAACGTCGTTGTGTATTCATTTTCATGAGAATACTAAATTTTCTGCGATTGTTTTCTATATTGCGGAATTATTATTTTTCTTTCAGAGCCAATGCAGTTTTTATTAGCGCTTTGTACCTGATACATCAAACAAATCAAATCATGATTACAGTAAAAAATAAATGTGAATAGTTTGTTTCTGTAAATGATTCTAAAGATGTGTTCAAGAAAAAAAGGGAAGTAATTGAAAATATTATAAATTAATAAAATAAATATATTAATTATCTAATTGAAATAATATGCCAACATATTTTAATAAAAATACTAAATTATATAAATTATAATAATTATATTTGAATATACAAAAATTAAATTATCAAATTATGTAGTAACATTTTAATAATTGTATGAGTTGCATATAATTTGGTGGAACATTAAATTTTATTTTTTATTATCCTTTATTATTCTTTATAAAAAAAGTATTTCTAAATGTCTTATTTTCACGTAATAATGAATGTAATCTAAGTAATATATTAATAAAAATAACAATGTAAATTTTATGCAATTTTTTTTAGTAAATTCGACAAATGCCCTTGAAGAATTCATAGAAAATAACAAGAAGTGAAAACTAGTTCAAATTCGTCAAAAACAGATCAACAATGATGATATACAAACACTTCGTACAATGATTGAAAGAAGGGCTTACACATGACATCCATACAACTTGAAAATACATTAGACAGGGTACCTACAGAACTCGTTTCACAAGCATTAAGTTGTCAAACTATTCATGAGCTATTTATCTCTGCTATCAAAGATATGTATATAAAGCACTAGCATCTGAATTAATTGTAGAACATCTCACTTATTCAATATAAACGTTTGTGTGCAGCAGTGTTCTACACTAAACCCATTTATCTTTAAAAGTGTTATGAAATATATTTCTGGTAAAATAGTGGATCCTATTCCATGAACTATATTATTTACTGATGACATAAGCGCTAAAATCAATGATGATATCCAAAACGTCGAATAATGTGTGGTGGTTCAAGTGGAGATCAATGTTCAAATGAGAACACCACCAAAGGTAAGGGTATTTAGAATCTGTTGTTAGAAATTGACTTATTGGAAATGATGCAAACGTGGTCGCTAACAATCTACTTTTGACTATATGTGGTTCAAAAAGACGAAAATATTAAATGCAACAAGTAACTATATTGTATATAGTTATTCTGATGACAGACACTTGTGGAGAAATATATTGTGAATCAGCTTAGCTACCTTGAATAAGAAATAAAGAAAAAAAATCTAAAATTGATTTTGAATTTTTAAGGTGATTTCTTGTTGCCGCTAAATGTTTGAAACAAAATAATTCAGACTATTTGACAGTACCATGAAACAATTTTCCGCATTGAAAATAACATAACCTCACTATTCACATTGTTTTCAATTATGTATTCTCGAATCTCGATATTTTAAACTTATAATTAAATAGTTTAGTTTATTTATTAGAAATTAGAAAAAGAAAATGAATCAACTATTATTTTATTTAGGTTATAGTATCTTTTTAATATATTCATTGTGGCCAAGTCGATTTGCCTCTCACTACGATAGTATTTCAGCAGACGATGTATTTGGTTCCTTACACGTAGCAACAACAAGGAATTTATCATTATTAAAGAATTACAAATGTATCTATGAGGATATTATAAAAGATAATAAATTTATGTATTTGGAACCATACAGAAGTGACATTTTCGACAATGGTGATATTAGATTAGGTAAGAGAAAATTATTTGTTTGAATTTAAGCGATTCATTCCTTTTACCTGCAAAATCATATATTAAATATCATGATGAATATTTAAAACCACTATCTAACCAATTCAAAAGTTTAGTTATTTACAGCGGAACTAATTTTTTTTAGAATTATAATTGTCTTCGCGGTTTTGTTTACGTAAGGACAATCAATATGGTTATGATAAATACATTTGTTATGTGCAGAACTCCCAGACCTGCACGTGAACCATTGCACACCTGTTAGTCTCCATAAATTCTCATTTGATATTGGTATTTGGACAGACAATTTTTTGTATGCGTCAGATTCACCTATTATCGAAATCTTGAATTTGCCTTCCACGATACAAAACTATACATTGTGAACCCCGATATATATAACTGCTCGACAATAATCCGTAATGATATGGTATGTGCAAGACCTACCAGGCCTGAAACCTACTTGTTCCTTTCGAATACCCGTTTGCAAATTGAACTGATCCTGATAATAGCTATAACTTTGTTTATCGTCAATTATAGTTATTTGATGTTACATGCATATTTGAAACGGAATATTAACATCGTAATGCTGCCCTATTCGCCCTTGAAGCATAAATGTTTAGATGATGATGATAATGATGATGATCCCGCTGTGGGCTTTTACCAACCGCCACATGCTAATTGATTTGCCAAATCGTCTACGAACCGTTGCCTTACCTCTTCATTAAGAAGTTGAGCAACGTTTGTAAATCCCACAGTTCCAGGTTGTCTCCTTATGCATATTATAAGTTTTAATTTCATCTGTCAAGTATTGGTTACTAAAAACATGCCAGCCTCTATAGTAACGAACCTCTAACAGAGAATATCTCCATCTTATACTAATTGTTATATGATCTATTCGATTTCTGGTACGCCGTTCTGGTGAAATTTAAGTTTCTTTGTGTATTCTTTTTTGTGCAAATTAGTGCATATTCCCGCAAAAAGTTCTCCTTTATTGTTCATGTAACCTACTCTGTGTGTACCCTTAACAGACTCCCATCCCATATTGTTCGAGCCAACCTTTGCATTAGTGTCACCCATGCATTTGACAGTGTGATTATTCGATACTATGATCCATGTGACTTAATTTGTCCGGAAAATAAAAGAGTTTTAACAGAGAATATAGTCCTTTCTCTGTTTTCCTTCCTTCAAACATTCACAACCCAAGAATATCGAGTTTATACCTCTTCAATTCTTGAGCTACCTGCGCCAGTTTTGTCGGTTTAAATTTTGTTCTAACGTTCCAGATTCCAAATGGTGTCCGTTTACGTAAGCCAAAAGTCGTCATCCTATTCCCATCCGATCTGAGGCTATTTGTTGACGTTTCGCTTGCAATTAGTATTTTAGCAGTGTGAAATGCAAACCCACAGCTGCCTATTTGTGGAAGTTCGATTTTAATTCCAAATTGGGCGCCCAATCGCACCCTTTCGTGTCTGATTAGATGTTAGTATCAAACTACGTTACCGGTGGCCACTACATGGTGGTATTACAGGCACGAATTCTTGTAATACATAACATATAAAAGTGTAGAAATTCATCTCATGATAAATACAATTAATAAATTATTTACAGTGAGCAAGAAGATTTCACAGAAATCACATCGTTATTGATTGGTATACTTTTGAATTAAAAAAAAGCATACAAAACCAAGATTCGAAACGCTTAATTAACCTGCGATGATTGTCTTCCTATTCTTCTTTCGTTCTTTGAATTAAATTCTCATAATCAATAAGGATTGATGGCGGTCATATAGAGGTAATCTCGACTATTACAATGAATATACTGGCACATTGTAAAAAAATAATGTTAAAATAACTCAATATTTGCCAAAAATGTTCTTGGTTTCATTAGTTATGAACGGAATGATTGGATTAGTGACACAGGGTATATAAAAATGAGAAGACGATATATTAGGAGTAAAATATCAATTTCAAACTGAATAAAGATAAAAGTGAAAGGTGCAATAATCGTAAGTTTTGTGCTTGAAAACTTCATGAAACAACAATGTATCGTAGTGGTTAATACACTTGTCTCTCACATAGAAGTCTCTGTTATATAACCGATGTATGACTGACTGAATTATATAATTGTATATAATGTTATAGCATCTGTTAATCCCGCACGTTGACAGTTGAGCTTGCTTGCAGTTAAAATTTAATAAGTCGACTTAAAGATTTTGATTTCGCTGGTCTGGCAACACAAAGCATGCAAAAATTATTGACACGAATTGTGAAACACACGTTGAACCACAAATAAATATTTAAAGTACTTCGACGACATCTTCCATTACGGTCTATGGTACAGCTATATATGAAGTGGAAATGTGTTTTGGGAAGTTATTTGATTATAGAATTATAGATGGTGATGCTTAAACAGTTTCTATGTTATGTATTTACGTATAAAAAAGACTAGGTAAGTGTGTCGCGAATTTCAATAATAATCAAAAGTTGTGTATTTTCAAAACTTTTTTTAATAATTGAAATATGACAATCATTTTGCTAATATCCAAGTGATGCCACAGGTGTATAATTAAAATTTTCTGACGAAACACAATTTGTAAATCCGCAAAAAAGTAGAATTTGATTAGCCATTCACTGTGATAAACAGCCGGTGATATAATTATAAGCTATTTGAATCATTATGACAATAGAACACTAGGACGTATAAGAACAGTGTAACGAAGATTCTATTAAAATGCCTTGGGCCTGTGGTAATAGATAAATTGAAGTTAACGTGCTAGCTAGATATCGTGGCGGTTGTTCGTAGCCACTCTATGCTAGCACGTGGACTGATGTACAATATTTTTACTGTTTATTGAAGACCATTACTAGCAATTAAAATTTTAAAATTAACCCTTCCGAGTTACTGTTAAGATGAACTATACGCGAACTTTCCAATTATTTTATAATTGTTTTTCTTTTTCATTTCTTTTGTTTATAGGTGGTGAATACTATCCAGAAGATTGTTCGCCTATATTCAGTACAGCCATTATAGTTTGTTATAGACAGCGTGAAAAACAATTAAATGCGTTTTTAATTTATATGCACAATTTTTTAAGAAAACAAAAAATACATTATCGTATTTTTGTTGTAGAACAATTTGATCAAAAACCATTTAATCGAGCTAAACTTTTTAATATCGGTGCATTGTATTCAATGCGTTTAGATTTTCCATGTTTAATTTTACATGATGTTGATCTAATGCCAATGAATTTGGGTCAATTGTATGCGTGTACAATTAAACCACGACATATGTGTTCCAGTTTAGATAAATTTCGTTTTAATTTACCATATACTGGTCTATTTGGTGGTGCGATTTCAATAACATCCGATATGTATAGAAAAATAAATGGAATGTCAAATATGTTTCATGGTTGGGGGGGCGAAGACGATGATTTCTTTGGACGACTACAGGCCAATAATATTGATATTTGCCGTTTTGAACGTACATATAGTCGTTATACAATGCTTAAACATGTTGCTGAAATACCAAGTGCAGATCGTTTATCATATCTGAAAAGTGGTCATTTAAGATATAATACCGATGGAATGAATTCATTAATTTATGAAGAGAAAGGCTACAAACTGCATAATTTATTTACACATATTCTAGTCGAAACATAAATGTATTATGTTTTATCTTTGGGTGTGATTATTTTAATTCGATTACTTTTAAGTTTATATAATTAAATTCGATAATATAATTTTAAGTTTTTCATAAACACGTGATATTTAGAAACAAAAAACAAAAATGTAACGCAATGAGTCTCATAGATTTTTTCTTAAGATATTTATATAAATTATATTAGATATTTAGAATTATTAATTTTAGTTTAACTAATAAGAACCACAAATAATACTGAAGTGAAATAGAACATTGAGCTTATATAAAAATATATTTAAACGCATACATGATAGTACAAACAAATGGAAATACACTTCATATTCGGAATTAACTACACTTGAAATATATTCTCCTGGGAGTAGTTTTGCCTACGATTTTTTTTTATCCAAAGTAAACTTATTTCATATTTCTACTGGTATCAGTCTCATTAAATACTGAAATTCTGTCAAATGAGAAAGACTGCAAGAAATCTAGCTCAGGATTTATGCAGCAATCTATTGAAATATTAATATTAATTGATACTATATTTTCCAGTTGGTAAAATTTCAATTATAATTATTTGTGTTCACATTTAATGTTATATACACATTAGAAACAGCAATAAACATCGAAATACGTAAATATTAAGATGATTACATTGTGTTAACGAGTATCAGTGTCTATGATATGTCGCTGGCACGATCACTTTACTCTATTTCTTACACCTGATACTAAATATCTTAATAATGACACTTATCCACGTAGTTCGATGTCAGTCAAACGCTGATGCATTCCATTTTCAACAACTTTACCTTCAAGGTCTCTACCTGTCTCCACATATTCTCGTTCACTATTATGTTTTGCCACATAATTTGAACACCTGAAGAGAATCTATTGACTTGAATTTTTGGATTTGTAACTCACTCCCTCTACCTTCCTAGTCACGATTCTATATTAATAGAACTGTGTACGGAATCTGATCAAAATTAATTTTGCCCGTTTTCCAAAATAAATTGGTAATGTTTGCAGATAAAATTGCAGGTATCTATAATTGACAATATGTTTTTTTTTACACCTAGTGTTTATTTGAATGTTGTCTCGGGAAATCTTAATGCAGTGCAAAATTGAATTTTCTTTTCCATATAAAATGTTCTGAAAAGAAGATGTTGATGAGTTACAGATTTTTGTATATCGATATGAGGCGAATTTTTCAAATGAAAAACTTTAACATTATTTATATAATCTCAGTATGCTTCGTCGTGTATATTAATAATATATTCCTATATATGATCAATAGTTATAAATGATATTAAAAATATTATAATAATTAAAAATTAGACACTAAATAGAAATTTAAAAACTAATATCACTAATCTCAATCTACAAATAAACTTTTGTTTTATGAGTTCAAATAGTTGCCTTAAACCATTGATTAAGTCCTTGATGACACACATAGTAATAGTAAAATAATTTACAGCAATTAGTTATTTAATTATGTTAATAATACATTAGACTAAGATAATTAATTATTAATTAATAATTAGATGAAATGCAGGTATTTGATGAATTATAACAAAAATTCGTCCAATATTCGTTTAAACAATTTTGAGGATTGAGTAAATTGAAAATTAAATAAATCGAATAAAAATCAAAATTGGATGAATTGTTTCATATTTTAATCTTTTTGAATAATTCGAATATGATATTTAACAATTAAAAAAAAACATTTTTGAAGATATTGAGATAAAGTCTCGCTCTCTGTTCCTCTTATTAGACTAAATAGTAAACATAAGATAAAATAAAAATAATTTTAATTACACTTTTAACAAATCAAACAACAAACCGTACATAGAGTGTGGATCATATTCATCACTTTAATTGCCTAAGATTATCCACATCATACTACGATCAAAACACACAATATTAGTTTGACTGTCAGACGGTAAGTTTCCATCATGTTTGAATTCGTGCAGCGTATTTGCCCGAGCTGTGTCCGCAGATTCTATTGGTCCATCGCATTGACGTTGTTAATCGCATTCATGTTGTTCATTGATGATGAAACAATAATATCGAATTTGTACCTCTTCAAATCTTGAGTCATCTGCACCATTTTCATCAGTTTAAGCATTGTTCTAACGTTCTTACGTAAGTCAAAAGTATTCGTCGTATACCCATCCAAGGGTCATTTGATGAACACTTCTCATTCTATTAAGTAATTAAACAGTGCGAGATGCAAAACTCACAGCTGCATAATTAGTAGAGTTGGATGTTAATTCCTAATATGGCGGACAATTGCACTATTTTGCTCCTGCAATTTTAGACTACCTTCACTACTCATACTAAAACTTGGTGCTCATTCGAAATCCTCGCACTAATATGTGAAAAAACTTCAGAATCATTTAGAACCATCACACTCATATACAAAAAAAAATCTAATGCTTATTTGGAATCCGACTCTTTTGGAAATCAAATATCTGTGCATTTATAGCTTTAAACCCCTATTTGTGATTTATCAATTAATCTATTCACGTCTTACACTATTTCTCATTATATTATGATGATTTGTTAGTCAGACAGACGATTCCTATACCATATTCCTGGTGTGTTTACAATGTATGATTTGATGATGGTGATTTATTATCTCCCAATTCCATGACATATACATAAAAGAGTTCAATTTCTTGGAATTTATAAATCATTTTTGGCTATTTGCTAATCTCATTATCGATAATTATTAGATATAATTCAATATAGTAAATATTAATTTAATCAATAAGATTAATAGTTAAGATATAATTATTTAAGTTTAGGTATAGTTGACGCCTTATAAAATAGTTTCAGAATTAATAAAATAAAATATGAAAGTAAACATATATTTATAAATTAAGCTTGTTTGTGATATTATCAATCAGTAGTCATTATTAAAGTAATATCTTTAGCAGTGAAAGAACCATTTTCATACGTGGATCTAATGATTTATGCATTGATTAATGCTGAATTCATCGTTTCATCCTATTTCCGATGGCATATGTGCGCGCCAATTTTTTCATTAAAATTTAATTATTTACTAATTCAGAGACGGCGTTCTCCTGATCACATATTTCACTTTATAATATATGATATTGTCTACAAGTGTACGAAAGCCTTTTGTTCAACTACGTAATTGAAAACAAATTTTCAACAAAAAACGCAATCTGCTACTGTTCAACACCTGGCAGAATTTGGTTTTGACGCGATCAAAATAAAGATTTTGTTGTTCAGCGTAAATAACGCAGAATTGGAAGCATTACTCGACGGAGACCCATGTCAGACGTAAAATGATCTTGTAGATAAATAAGAAGTTGATCACACAACAGTTGTCAAATGTTTGAAAGCATTTTAAAAATGATTTAAAAGCAAGGAAATGGAGTGCCGTACGAATTAAAGTCGAGAGATGTTTAACGGAGTTTTTTCACGTGTTAACAGAGCTACTAAAACAGCAGAAAAGGAAAGGGTTTTTGCATCGTATCATGACTGGTGACAAAAAGCGGATATACTACGATAGCCGGAAGCGTAGAAAATCGTGGTTTAAGACCGGTTATACATCAACAACGACGTCAACGTCAAGTATCTATGATTCCAAAGTTATTCTTTGTAGGATAAGATGCGGGCGTAGTGTATTTGAGTTGCACAACTGCAACAAAACCATAATGGACGCTATCGACTACAATTAATGTCGTTATATGCGTTGACACACGTAATTTTTCAGCCTGACAACCACTTTGTCACATATTATAAAATCAGTCAAAACCTACTTGAACATTGCTCCTTCCGATTAGCCCTTGTTCCGGTTAATGACTCATGGTCTGTCTGAGCTGCATTGACATTCTTATGAAGATTCCAAAAGTTAGGTCGATTCGTGTGTAGTATTAATACACGAGTCGTTTTTTCAACAATTGTATGCTGTCAGAAAAATGGGAGAAAGTAGTCACAAGTGATGGACAATACTTTTAATGAAATGTTCATTATGACAGTCTTCTTACTTCCAATTCTATTTTCTAATTTTTTGCTGAAGGAAAATACAATATATTTTTTTAAAGTTTTTTTTTGAATTTTCATTAAAATTATAGGATTTTTCTATGAAAACAAAGTATATTTGAGTTCAGTAGAGTTTTCTAAACACAGTAATAAAAAATTGTTGGAAAATTCCGGAAAATGTCGGAAAATTCAACTTCTATATGTGACGAGATAGATCAAAACTTTGTATGGGCGACTTGCATAACTTTCGGAGCTTCCCATATATCCAAAATTTCTAGCCTCTAGCAATTCCGGTTCAGGATATCTGGAAAATTTGAAGCCCATTTTCCTTAAAAAAAAAATTTAACCTTAGCAAATTTTCATGATGAAATCTAGATGAAGACCATTCAGATGCACCAAGTTTGTTCCGCAAGTTTTCAAATTCAAAGAAAATTGGTCAAGTTAGAGCGAATTTTCCGATTTGTTGAAAACGTTGCAGAGCCAACTTTCGCAGGCTATAACTAAGAATTAGTATAACATAGAATTTTAATTTGTACATCAGAAGTGAGGAAACAGGATGGAGAAGAAAGCGTTTTATGAAATTTATTTATTAATTAACGAGAAAATCGGAAAATCGCCATTTGAAATATGCGAATTATTGTATGATTTTCAAATTGGTAAATCTTAAGGAAATTTTATTAAAATAAATTCTTTTATATTTGTACAATATACAATGAAGTATTGTCTATCTTGTACGGCAAGGAAAATTCCAGATAATTCAGGGTTTCTAATTTT
>JANSTX010015275.1:0-17415 GCA_027564355.1 Penthetria funebris
AAGGAATATTCCAAAATGTCTGTCTTAATGTATGTGTTGATGCTTTCGTAACCATAAACCCGTTGGGCTTATCGGTTATGTAGTTACTTAATGTGTTGAACACTCAACCGTAAATTTAACATTTAAGGTTAAATTTCATTATTCGTGAAATCAATTATTTTCTAGAATAATAAATTAATTAATTATCTGGTGGTCTGACGGTACAATTAGTTCATTATAATTGTTAAAAATATTAAACAGATGTATTCAATAAATTAATTACTCACTTGAGAGGGATAATTTAAGATTTTTCGACACTATTAAAAGGTAAAATCGCGCCCCAATCTTAAACTATGGAATTCAATTAGAATTCAAAATAAAATATACTATCGTGTCTAGCGTTGTCCATGATATATAATCAGTTTGGATTTAATTGAAGTGTCAAGGATCACCTTCTTCTTTTATCACAATTACTATATTATTTAGTGTTATAAATCTAGTTTCAATTTCATAGTACATAATTTTGCTTATTAAATTTATGGAAGAACTAATTGTTTTTTTTATTTACTTTGTCTCAAAGATTCAGTCACTTTTTCATCCATTCAGATGTATATGTGGTCAAAACATGAGATTCATATATGCTTAAAGGGTTGCTTCATGCGATAGAAAACGCTGACCATCATGATTGTTTGTTGTTTTTAATATTCCTTTCTTCCCTTAGTATGAAACTTTTTCTTAGCTTATGTCAAATTGACACAACGATTAGCAACCTCACAAGAATAACTGCAAACATAAATGTTTATCAGAGGTTTTGTTTACGTAAAATATCGAGCTGAAAAATAATTTCTATATTTCTGTTCGCCTGTTATACATTTGATGATTTTGAGATATTTTGTTATGGGTTTTTGAAATGATAATGGGTTATGAATTCCTAATAGAAGTGGCGATTTTTGATGAAAAACGCCAAAAACAAAAACACCTCGATTCAAGAATATTATACGATGACTTCCGTATATTTACCCTATTTGCCTTATGCAAAAATTATTCATTTAGCTAAAGTTTAGCACTACATACGTAACGTGTATTAAGGATAGCCAATTTGATTATTTAACCCACTTATAAACGTACGTCAGCCCAATTTATTTACCCTATTATTTATATGGAATGTTAAAAGTCATTCAATTTAAAATTCTCAGTAATTTTTTTTTTTGTTTTTTTTTGCAATATTGAAATTAAATTGCAACATTTCAATGTAATAATCTGACTAAGAGACAAGAAAAATACTTTTAAAGCAACCGATTTAATGTGTATGTTATAAGGGTTAATATTTTCAACATGAGAATCCAAAAGGTCAGAAAAACCGGGCACATAAATTATATTACTTTGTATCGTTGTAGTGATTTTCTTCCCTTTAAAATACATTAAGATAAGGACTATTCATACCAGAGTAAAATATAAATTTTGTATATTTCGAGTATCTGGAATACATTAGATAAGGTGATAATAATATATTCCAGAACATATTAATATTTATATTTTAAATATTCAGTTTATTATGTAGGGATAAATAAGTTAAATAAATGTGTTTAGTTATAGTTATATGTAGTTACACCCAGAAACACATATAAAGTAAATTTGGGAAAACTTTTATTATGATAATAATGTAAGAAAATATTTTACGGTCATATAGTCCATAACCAATGCATAAGAGTGTATTGATAACCGCATAAGGGAATTCAAGGGTTCACATCTTAGAGATTGTGGTCAATGTTTCTCTGTCCATTATAATAGTATACATATATACCAATAACATGTTTATTTTATTAAATAGTAATGAAAATTTATATTATTATTATTATCATCATCGGCATATCAGCCCTCATGACTTTAATGCCGAACACAAGCCTCCCATTAGGTCTCCCTACAATCCTTATCTATTTTCTGTTATTCAAAAATTCGGGGCCAATCAAATATGATGTCATTTACACAAATCTGGCACAGTTGTATTTTGAATGTAGGAGTTACATACTAAGAGATGTAAAATTCAATCAATTCTTATACGAATACTATATAATAAATTCACCGTTTACTCTATCAAATATCATTTAAGATAATACTGTCACTATTTCATCTTGAATTCTTTATGAAATTTCTTTTAATTCCATATTAGAAATTACAGAATGCTATTGCTAATATTGTATATCAATAATTTAATCCATAAAAATACATCAACGTAAAAGTCTTCGGTAACTTCCATAAATTTTTATTGTTACAAAACCGTTTTCGTTCCTTAGTTTGAAGAGTTCGATTTTATTACTAATTATTTGGATCAGAACTGTTGTATATTTCTAATCTACCGGACAGTATATATTATTTATCGACATTAAGTCTAGTTTCTAATGTTTTTTCGAATCATTTTCAAAATCAATTTATTAAGATTATATTTTTGGTAAAAATTTTTTCGGTATTGTCATAAATGTATAAATTTAACATTGTCAGTATTGTAATTTTCTAGTAAATTCTCCGTCAAACAAATTTGAATTTAGGGTAGATACTTGGTCTTTAAATTAAGATCTGTACCGGATTATTTGAATGCTTAACTGATCAAATAAATGAATCAAGTAAATTAGAAACTAGTATTTTTGGTTAACTTTATATGTGAAATTTAAATCGTAATAACGTCCTATGCGTCCATGACGCCTAAAATTTAATATGATAATAATCAAAGATGGTATATCCATCTTTTAATACACTTTTCACATCTACAAGAAACTCAATCAATGTAGCTATTGTTCCAAAATGAAAATTCGGTAAGTAATAAACGTTATCACAGTGTTTTTGTTGCTAAAATAGGTATTGTTAAATTTAATTAATTTTGCAGACAATTAAATACCTCATCTCTTAGATCAATTCAATCAGCCCGCATTTGATACTTTAGATTGTGAATTTTTAGTTAACAAATAATATATTTAGGTTGTTTAACTTATATTTACCATTGTCATGGTATTACAGTATTTATGTAGTATGGCGGTTGGTCGTGTTTAAAAATGTAGGTTTCAATTTCTTGTTTCTAGATTTAATAAATGAACAGCTCAGAATCAAATTAGATATTTGTGTATGAATTAACTCATCACTTTTCGAAACGTTGGTACTACGGAAAACTACCACTGATTATTAGTCGACCACTTCAGTCGGCGAATCTATAATATGTTTATCTACTGTATTATTGCATATAATGGCGGAGATTCCATTCCATAAATTCTATGAATAAAATTTTAAGACTTTATGGGTCACAACTTTCCAACTATTCTATCATTATAATAAATAATATGTAATATTTCAAATAGCTCTCACAAATTAAGCATTGAAACGTTGCCATCATATGGTTGTCCTTTTAATAAACTGAGACTGATTTATAAAATATTGTATACAATATTCGTATCATCATAATTAAAATCCCTCATAGTAATCAATGAATATAACATTTTTTTTTTTGGTTCTTCCTTCAGTACTTAGGGAGTGTTGATATTATAATGCTTACTAAATACTTTAGTAGTCATCAATTTTTTTTTTTTTAGAATTCGCACTTCCAAAGTCTTGTCTTTGGGCAACATCATCAATTAAAAGATCTTGTGTATATACATAATGTACAATGCAAACATATAATGTCAAAGGAATATATGCTATTAATCAATCTTAACAAAAGATTTACGATGATGTTTGTTGCGTATATACTTCTTATGTATATATTTGATTATCGATATACTTATAAGAACACAAAATAAATGTATATTAAAAGTATATAAATCAAATGTGTCACATCTTGTGGATAGAAGTGATTAGTTAAGATCAACTATACCATTTTCTACGATCCCTAGGCAGTATCATTATTTCTCTGTATTACCACTGGTAACACACACTTCTTAATAACAGTTCCTCGTCACATTGTTCTTAGAGGATCGAGTCTTCTATTAGTTCGGTATTGCAATATCATCAACTGGCCACTTCAATGTGTAAGGCAAATCGATATGCCCACTTCATTCGGTTATCAAATTCTCGTTTGATATTGTGATTGGCCCGAAAGTATGCACGAGCGGCTGCTTTTGACGAAAATTTAAGTTTAGGACACGACGTTATTGGTCGCAGTTTCGCAACCACACTAGAGTACCAATTAGCGTGTAATTTCGAATTCTTTTAAAATTTGCGACGACTGCGCCAGAGCATGTCAAAAAATCTATTTCATAATTATTGACCGCAAATAAGCAAGTCAGAAACGTATCGGTCTTTATTAGTCTCGGCATTGAATTATAAATCTGTGCACTTTACTTGTGTACTGTATTTCACCATTCAAGTTTCAATCTCATATCTGGCACTTTTGCGAATAATGACATTAGGGAATTAGAGATTTTCAAGACGAGTAGTAGTTAGAACCCACCTCATACCATGCGGTATAATATTTGACAACAATATGCCACAATTCAAATTCAAATTCACAAAATGATTTATTTTACTGAGTACATACGAGGTCGAGTCTGCACAAAAAATAATTTAAATTTTTTTAAAAATGTATTTCTTTTCAATGGGAACAATGCACCGTTTATTTATAGTTCATATATTGATTTAGTATATAGTATGAATCTTGGAGGATTTGGCAAACTTGGCTTGGTCAGACTTGTTAAGGAATTATATTTAGGAAACGGATTACAACAGCTAGATTGTTTTTAGTGTAGGAAAGAGGGTGAGGAATTTATAATATAGGAAAAAAATTAGCCGAAGAATCGTTAGTATTCAGTCAACGACACATTTGTTCGAGACGATAATGTTGATATAGAGAAAATAAATATTATCAGTGAATTGTTGTAAAGTTAAAGTTATTATATGGTTTTATTCTGTTTCGTATACCACTAAATCACTAATGATAATTATTTTACCAAGGTTTTAAGTAGCTAATGTGTCTACATTCGCTGTTTGGTCTGGTGGATCAATTTAAAAAGCGATTTAATTTACGTTAGAGCATTCTTATCTATTTTATTCTGGTGGAACGATATCGAAAACTAGGTGCTGAATGCGTATGACATTAATGATCGTATTAGTTGTACGTACAATAGAATTTTGATATTTCTGTTCAGTACACTAATTCTCATAAGAATAGGCCACAGAAAGTACATGACTTTGGAATCCTATTTTTTATATTCTGTAAATGGGGTCCGGTATTCTTTATTAGTCTGTATCTGTAGTTTCCATAACCTCATCTAGATTACTGACTGTTTTCAAGTGTAGATTAATTATTCTGATTGCAAATGATTTGTTAGCATGTGAAACGAGAGCAGTAAAATATAATCGGCATATTCGATTTTCGTGATGGGAGCTACAGATGTATTAATTGGGTAAATGGACTGTATATAATGCGTTGTGACGAATCTCTGGATCATAGAAAATACATAATAAATATATTTTATAAAAATTGAGTCCTTGGATTATACTTTATTTTGACATTAATGGTGGGCTATGTTATAATTATTTAAATTAAAATAATATTGAAACATGAAATAATGTCAATTTAAAAATGTATTTATAATCTAACAAGCTCTACTGTTTGGTTTGCATCTTTGGTAGAGTATTGAAGCTTTCCTTTTCACAAAATGTTTATTGCGATAATTTTAAACCTTCTCTTAATACTTAATATTTGTGCCTAACGTTTTAGTTATGCTAATTAGAGTTCATATATTTATTCAAATTATTTTCTACCATTACATTTTATTTGTATTTTTTGTTCTTTATTAAATTCAATTCTTGACTATATAAAGTCAGAATAAAATAAAAATAGCGACAGTATTTTTATAACTTAATAAAAATTCTAAATATATGACATACATAAATATACATTTCAGTATTATCTTAATATAAGGATATATAAGGATTCTAGACTACAATTTAACATACATATATATATGTTATATTAGAAAACGAGGATAAAATATTTTATCATAGAAATTGGTTTATAGTAAAAAAAAGGTTACAACATTGAACCCTGTATAGTTCAAAACTTGTTAACATACATTTTATCGTATATTATGAGAAAATTAAGGGTTGCTTGCAAAGACATCAAAGTTTTCTATGGAGTGAAATGTAGGCACAAAGGAACTTCTATGTCATTCTATTAAGATGATCGTTGTTGTCTACATCTATTTATAGCTATCATAGACCATATTTAGATATATATATATATATATATATAGCTGTTCATAGTTAAATAATAATAAAGTCTTTTATAAACCGCTTTAGAACAAGACTAAGAAACCAAAAAAAAGTTGGGCTTCGAAAGTTTTGAACAGCCCTAGGGTAAATATATTAAGGTATTTGTAATCATAAATAACTTAAGATGATATTCTATGTAATGATAGAGTTATTGCATATTCATCGAAATATAAACTGTTTTAAAACTTGAAGTGATATGTGCATAGAGGTATCCAAACTAAAACGTCCCTTCGATTTATATAATTTTATATCCGAGATCAGTACATCATTAGCATAAATTTTATTAATATATTTTAAACTGTATAATTTATTTCTCTTAATCATCATCATCGTTAGCATCACCATCATCTTCATCATCATTATCATTATCATCATCATCATGAAACCACATTTTATTCAAGTTATTAAACATTGACCTCCCCAAACCTTTAACTTACCATACCTTTAAAATTCAGGATAACAGAGAATTAAAATAATTATTATAATTGATGGATTCAAGAATTATTTTAAATATATGTAAATGTTTGTACATAGGACATTTATATTTACTACCCATTATCTCCTTTTGCAATACAATACAAGTTTTCAATTTGTTTTAACAATTAGAGAATTCATACTAATCCTTTACATTCTCAATGACTAACAATATGTTAAAGAATTTAAGGTGAACTTATTGATACTAGAACCGTCGAAGTACAAACATCAATGTAACAAAAAAAAATCATATGATTGTGCTGATACCTTAGACACCAAAATAGATGATATTCAGTTCGTCGAATTCCATTGTGAAGAGAATGAGGTCCATTATTCCGAAGAAATGATTTTTTTTTTTCTTTAAATTGATTGTGTCAAACCAGCTAACTCAAGTACGTTTAGACCTTTTATAAGAATTGTTGTGATCTCACGTAGATTTCCTCATATTCCTACATCTTTTGAAACTGTTGTTACTTTTTTTCATTGATAGCCTCCATGTATTTCAATGCTTGTTAAAATCACTGCGTGAAACTCTATATTTCTTTCTAAATTTTTTGGTCGATAATAACTATTAAGTTTGACTATATGCAACTTATTTAGAACACTTACTAATTATACAATTATGAAAATTGCAGTTTATTCGTACTTTCATTTAATGATTTTTATTTATTTTATTCCAGGATGAACCTATTGATTGTTAAAATAAATAATTGTCCGGAACATTCTTCTGACTGTAATTGTTTGTTGGAATTGTCTAGTAGTTAATTAAACTTAGTCAACATTATTTTGTTTCATAATATCTTTAGAAACTCTACTTGAATATTTTCGCATCATTTTTCCTTTTTTTTTTTAGTACTCCTGTTTTAATGGCAATAAA
Organism: Penthetria funebris; assembly: GCA_027564355.1. Lineage (NCBI taxonomy): Eukaryota > Metazoa > Arthropoda > Insecta > Diptera > Pleciidae > Penthetria > Penthetria funebris. Next base: position 7,589 of record JANSTX010015275.1, read on the forward strand.
GTTTGTAATGTCAAAGGATTGTTTGAAAATTGAACACAATATTAATCTGGTTAAATACCGTTTATGGTAATGCGACTACACTAAGTGAGAGACTCTAAGATGAAAATCAATAAAAAAAAAAAATTATTCGAAAGGACGATCATGCAAGATGATACCATATATCTCTTAAATTGTAGAATGTAACTTATTTTAATAGTTATAAAACCAATTGATACACTTAAAATACACAAACTGACTCAAATATTATGTCTAAAAAAGATATTACCACTCAAGTGGTTGTCAATGTGGATGAATCGAAATAATTAAGACATAGAAAATAAGAATATCTTAAACATAAAATTTGGTTATGGAAAGACGAAAAACGCATAGGTTTCAAGAAATAATTCAGTTCACGGTGGATAATATTTGGATTGTTTTGAAAGAAATACTTCTTCGATATGTTTGTACCGGAAGGTTTTTTATCAATGTGTCGTGGCACTGATAACAGATATATTAGAAGCGTGGCCGACTGACACTAAAACCAAGTTTTCACCGAAGAATTGAACTGTATTTGATGTTACATACTAAAAATATCCTAATAAGGAGAAAAGACCAACAAAATGTTGATCTTGATGATGAAATTGGTTTACGATGACGATCATAATTACGATAATGATCACAATATTTGTAAATTTATATAAAATTTTATTATAAATAATAACTCAATTTATTGATTTTATAAGAATTACCCTTTGTGACCTATTATTTTTGATCTCAATAACTCTATATTAGCAAGTTAGTAAATTGTCTGCAGTTATTGATTGCTTCATATATTTTCATCCTACTACTTTCCAACTATAAGGACAAACTATGAAAATACACTTTTCAAAATATCCATTATGTTACGTAAAAGTTTTCTTTAGATTTCTAAAATGGATTAAATTGACTTTATGTATTTGCGATTTAAAACTAAATTTCCTTGTATGCACACTAATCCTTTCTAATTATTTTATCTGTAAAATTTTAATCGCATTAAAAATTAGTCTTAACGTTTACATTGTTTACATGGTTTTGTAATTATATCAATCAGCTATTTATTCAATTACAATCTTTTAATTCTAATAATTATAATATATAGTTTCATTGTAATAAATTACAAAATCCGGACAAATGAGGCACTTATTTTGCTTTAGGGTAAAAAATTAACATTTTCTATACCCTAAAAAACACAAGTGGTAAACTTGAATTTTTAATTACCACCGAACGTTCCTGATCACTACTAAAATTCAAATGAAGAATTTGTGTTTTCCGCACATACTACTTTATATAATTTTTCTATACTACGTTTGATGTTTCTGGGTAATACTTTCTTTGATACTAGATTTAAAGGAAAAAAGAAATTATTTGTATCGCAGTAATACACTTACGTAATCCACGATAATACTTGTTGTGTATAGTCTCACAATAATAATTATGCAATAATTTACAAAAACAATGACTCATTGTGTTTCAGGGAAAAAAATATATTTTCTATATTCTGTAGCAAAATAAGTGGAAATACTGACTCTCACCTTCTAATATCTCTGTTCACCTTATACTAATAAAGCATAAAGCTTTATATGGTCTCACAGTAATACAAGTATGGTTTCACGGTAATACATCTGTCTCCCACAAAAATAAGTTACGAAAACTATGGCTCTTATTCTGCTTCAGGACAAAAATTAAATATTTTTCAGCACCTTTGAAGCGAAACAAAATGAAAATCTGAATATATTTAAATACCTACCAATATTCCTTCTCGCCTGATATTAAATTCATGTTTTTTGCATACATTTTCAATGCAAAATGATTGAAAATGGTTTAGCATTTAACTGTCACGCCCGAAGTTATTTCTTATATGGTCTAACCCTAACGTTATTAAAGTACAAAATCTATTAAATGGGGCTCTTCTTCTGCTTCTGTTAGTTAAATTAATTATATACCCTAAAGCAAAACAAGTGGTAGATACAAATATCAAAAGCCTCTTTACTTGCAAAAAAAAAAAAAAAGGATTAAATATTTTTATTAATTTCACATTTAAATAGTAAGAGATTGATAATTAAAATTTCTCGAAGGCTTAAGCTATTCTAATTTTCAGGATTGATAGTTGATACTGTCTATTGATTCGCATATACCGTATTGTATGTGTAATATGGTGAGTAGATCATGTAATGTTCTCTATTGTGGAAGATTTACTGATATTATAGGGATATATTTTATTTTATCTTTTATTTGTACTAATTTTTGACTAAGCTATGATAAATACAGATATGACCGCATATACCATTATAATTGGGAATTAACCATTCAACTTGAACATTTAATTTAACTAGTTAAATTATGTGGCTCATTTAGATAAAGTCCGTTTGTTTCAGTAGTAAAATTATATCAAATTCTGCATCGAATATTCAGGAACGAATAGAATAATTTTGTATCCATAGTGTCAAGACATAGTTTTTTTGATTAAACATTGCGGTTAATTTTCTAAATTACATGCCAAAATCGACAAAATCATCCAATAGATGTATCCAATTTATAACATCAAGATATGCACATCATTCACATTATAAAAGAGCTTATTCCTTTAAATAATATATATCATAAAATTAAAAGGATCAAAAGGATAAACATCTATAACAGAATAATTTATGGGAAACATGTATCAAATATTAATTATTTCACATATAGAAACTTTGGCTAAATCCTTTTGTACGTTATACGAGTATACATATAAACTTGTCAGTATTGTCAGGATAATCCAATGTTAGTGCAAATAGATATTCCCTATGATATAGAATTTGGATGAATAGAAATATAGTAATTACTTTGTTAATAGAAAATATTGAACAGTTGTCATTTAAATTTATAATATAGTCATGTCATAGGTCAACTTTCGCTTTTTTATATGATAACTTAAATAGTAATTTGTTGAGTAATTAAATTTCCATGTTATCAAATAATTTTAGTTTCAGTCAAAATAACCGTAGGCCAGCCGTTATGCATATACTTCTCAACCTTTACATATAACATTTCTGTCGTGACACAAAGAAAAAAAACAAGACTACTTTAGGTAAGGAATGCCTAAATGCGTAATCGCATTCAAAACAATACGACATATGAGAAATAGGTTACGTCGTCAACTATCATAGATGTCACTGAACCCATAACATATAACTGTGATCTTGTAATATAAGGACAGTAATACGTAACATACTCGTAAATATAGGTTGAGCAACCTGAAGATGTTAGTCGGCCACCCCGACGATGACGATGATAATGACTATTCAACAATTATAATTTATGGTGAATTTTCTCTCTATGGTTTTCATATTTCTTTATTTTCAGAAATGATCCCCTGGCAATTGTTGAAATATATATACAATACTGAATTTTGCACCATATTTAATTTATACCAAAAACAAAACACTGATGTTTACAATATTATGAATTTCTTGATTAGAACCGCATGTACATATTATGCAAATGTATTTTATTTGCCTAAATCATTCACATATTTACATATTAAATTGTTAACATTTCATATATTTATGGGGTTGAAGAAGATAAACATATCCATTTCGAAGTGTTAGCAATACAAAATTCAATTCACACTTTTAGCAAAATATTTTCTTAACATATTCGAAAATTTTGAATATTCTTGGGGTATAAGAGTTTTGTTAAAACCATTATACCATTGAAGATGATGAATATCTTTATTGAATTTTATATGAGTAAAAAAAAAAAACAACAGACAACCAAATTGCGTATATATAGAAGAACATTGGTGAAAGACGAATGCCTTTCAGGATTCTATAACCAGACATATAAATATTATGTATATGTTTATCATATATAAGGATGTGATGGATAAGGCTCTCAATTTTTTCATACCATCATTCAGATTTATTTCAATAGGGTGATTTAAAATTAGTATATTTATGGTTACATTTTGTTAAATGAATGTCTTAGATTTATAATTGATAATTAAATAAAAATTGGACGAAATTAAAAAAACTGATGAAATTAGAGATTTTATTTAATTTAATTACGATTATAATATCATCCACATTATAGCCGAATTCTGTCACACCAATATCGTCAATTTTACCTCAACTATAATTGTTTGGGCCTAAGTGAGTCATAATCATCACTCTAGTATTCTCACATATACATAAGGGGCCTACGTGGAGTCTTACTTATCACTTCTGCTTTTCTCCAATTCCTCTATCATCATCATCTCATCAAAAACTATTATTCATTTATTCACTGTGCATATAATATATGGGGCCTTCCAGCAATAGTATTATTTAATGCTACTAAAGGAGATAATGAATCTGAATTTGTTTTTTTAGATTAATACTCTGATTCCTGAAAACGATAGGAAAACGATCATCTATGGCTCACAAACTAAATTGCAAATGTTGTAATTTTGCTCCAAATACATGCTATTACGTTTAAATTCCATTACGAATATTACGTTTCAATAACAACGTGGAATAAAACACTTGTAAACAATATATTATAAATTAAAATGTGGCAAATTTTGAGGGCACTACTGTGATCATACGTACTGCAACTACAGTTGCGTGAAATGTGTAATACTTTCAGTGAGGTATCCGTATATTTGGGTAAAATACAATAATTTTTTTTACTACTATATTGTTATAAAAAACTGCTAAGTTCGTTGTTCTATTTATTTAATGACTCTTCCTTATAAATAACCTTGGCCGAGCGGTTAACGAAAAGACTATGTTTAACCATTGTGAATATTTACTTAATAATGATCTGTTGGCTGCAATGCTGCCGCATTTATATAGTGGAGTAATCTGTATTGACAACATTATGCTATTTTATCAATAGTTGTTTCCATAAATTTCTATACTATTTTCGATCATTCGTTGATTATTATTCATTATTTTCGATGTTTCATGTTTATTGAATATTGGTAATAGATGGCGTGGTACATAAAGTCTCTGTAGAAAATATCATCGTTTTGTACTATAATTCCTCTTGATGACGTGCAAATTGTTGTCTAACAATATTCGCGTCGATTTCTTTAATATATATTCCAATTGGCTAATGTACATCTATATTTAAGTAGATCTTCCGGTTCTCATAGTCATGCACAAATAAGTAAGTAACGTTGTTCATGCACAATTATTCAAAAAACAATTCAATTCCTACTTAGGTATCAGCTGACACTGGATATTATCAGAATTACCATATAATGACAAACTATATAGTTCTATAAGTGAATGTAATTATGTGAAGTCGTCATCTCATAAGTCCCTTATGTTAACAATTTATTTTAATTATATGCATCATTCAATTTTTATAATATTCAAAATGTTTGAAATATTTTTTTCCGAATAGTCCTTCAGTGACATTTTTTAATTACTTTATTCATATGTGAACAAGTAGTTGATGAAGTACCAGTCCAATTTACATCAGAGATGGATGGGATGGAATGTATCACCATGTATATATTATATGAGCTTTGCATACCTGGAAATGTGATGCATTGCATTTTTCATATTTATTCATTATTTCTGTTCCTAAAGTAATTATGGTGACCATATTATTTTATTTAAACTGAAGTTTTCCATATTAAATAGATGAACATCCTTTTTGTTATTCCTTTTTTTTTTTTTTTTGCTATACATTTTATTTTTGTCAGTTACATTTATGATTTCCGCATGTTAGATATTTATTTTACACTCTAATTACTTTTAATACTATGGTTGTCATATGTAATATAACTTTGGTTCCTTACCCATTAGAATACAGTGAATATGTAAATTAAACATTTTATGTAACATTACACTTATATATATATATACAACTTATATATATACAACTTTAAATGAAAATTCCATGAACATATAAGAGAATGTATGGAAAATGAAAATGGATGAGGAGTAATCTCCTGTGAAAATGATTTTCTTAGATGTGGAAATATCTCGAATGGTGGTAGTAGGTAGAGGATTAAATAAAGTGTTCCACCTTAATGTTTTCTGCAAATAAATTCATACTTAAATATAGACAAGTATATATTCGAGTACACATCATAATTTATATATATAAATATACATGGTGATCCACTTAAAAATATGTGAACAAGGGTGCGTACTCGTAACACAAGTATACTCAAACATGAAGAAATTTTAATTATTTACTTAATTTTAGTAAATTTACTAATCGTCTTTCTCTTTACTATCTCAACATTTAAATACAAATAACTTAATAATTATTGGAAAATTATGGAAAATAGGAAAATATTTTCGTATTCATTTTGTCAATATTGAAACGCTTTTCCACATTTCCCCCTCAATAAATTTCCTATATAATTTTACAAGTATGTATAAACAAATAACAATAGACTTTATCGTAATTATATGAGACCCACACAACATCTTATCATATATGCAATCAAATGTATTTTATGGGTGATCTAATTGAAGGAAAACTTTTTATATACGAGTATTTAAATAAGGGTTTGTGTTCAGGATCAACCTAGGCATTCTTGTGTATTAATGACTCACATTACTCAAACGTATGTATTGCACGAAAAGTATCAACTAATTGTCTCGCTTTGGGAGGGAAGCGAAAGTGAATTGACAATTTCTACAAAGTATTGTTCTATTTCAATTCATTGTTGAATTTGCCTAAATAAAATACCAAAATCTTTCCTCATACTCCTGTCGAAACAGAGAATTTTATTTTTTTATTTTTTCCGGTTCAATCGCTTTACGAGAACTCATAGACTTCTTAAATTTTATTAGCAACAATTAAGGCTAATTTACTAAAAATTTCACGAACAAATCAGATCCATTCTGTTAATAATTAAAGTTGGTATAGGATCGACCTGATTTATTAGGGAAAATTCTTCATTTATTGCTGTATTAGGTCATATATTTCATTTTATTTATTGGGTTTTAAGAAGATTTTTATCACCACAGTAGAATGTTGGTTGACAGTTTTCGTATTTTCATTTATTCAGAGTCTTAAAATCTAGATATTATGGTTGTTTTGATATACTAAATGACTAATTTGTGCTAGAACTACACGTTACTATAGTTACTGTTCCATAATTAATTTTTATTCATGGCTAATACTAAATTCTTTTTGGATTTATTCAAATCAAATTTCTAAACTCTCAGGCCCAAATAGAGTAGCATTCAAAGAAATGCAATTAATGTAAGATTTATTTTGCATTGAAATTCAAATAAATTGCAAGTGATGGGGTAGAGTTTGAAATCCTGATGCATCAATGTATACGTTACTGTGTTAATTCCTCTTTCAAAACTTGTTAAACGTTACCAATTTTTAAATTGAACGAATACAGTTGTTTAATTTCAATGTGTTATTACTTTCACAATAATGAATTTTATGTAGTTTTAAATAAAACAAATATATCCGCTCTTCAAAATTTAAAAGCCATTTAGAATCAAGGACGATGCTATTTTTTGACTATTTTCAAATAAATTTATTATATTTTACCATTAACTTTGAAATTATATATTAAATATTATATGTACTTAATATAAAAGTCAAATTGAAAACTTTTTGTTTGTTCAATAAACTTTTAGGGAACATTTTTGAAATGGGGAATACTTAAAAATGTATTTAATTAAACACAAACAATAATATTGGCAAATATTATAAATTCATAACACATGTGGAATAATTGGAATAATTTAATAATAAATAAACCACCAACTCGTATATGCAAATACCTTTATAAAATAAAAAAAATAAATAAAAAATATATAAATAAATAAACATCTTATACTATCAAGGATTCAAGCAGTAAATCATTTTAATAATTTCTTATATAAATTAATATTCAGATTTTCAAATATAAGAAGTCCTTTTATCTGGAACGTTGTGTTTTATATGTTTATTTTGTTCTGTTTACTCTCTTATCCCTACTCTGTTATTTAGAACATTCTGTACATAAAATAGCGAGTCCTTTTTCAGAAACACACGATATAAATAAAAAAAAAAAAGGAAACAACACAAACTGATACTAATTTAATTTATTTATGAAGATTGATGATAATCTCACTTATTAAACATAAGAAATCATTTATCATTGGTATAATTACAATTTAATTTTTGTAAGAAATAAAATTAGAAACAAACAGGGAAAAAAATTAGAATAAAATATAAGAAAGAAGATTAATAAAATATTCATTTCAAAGGAAATGTTACAGCAACGAAGAACATATTATAATTTAACATTTTAATGATTAATAATTTTACACATGCGATAATTCACATCGTTTATAAGAGACTGATTATTAATAAAGTGATGTTATGATTAGAGTATTTTTAATTAATTATAATTATATGTGATTGATTATGTAATCGTTGATTATAAATGGCTTTGGAATACTTAACTATCATAAAATTCCTACAACAATCTATACGAATATACGCTGTATTAGGATCAGGAATGTTATACCAATGATTAATTATTACTTTAAACTTTTAAAAATTCATGACTACATAAAAGGAAAGCAAGATAAAGCTGAGTCTTTTCAAATATCGCTGATAATAACATAAACCCCATAAAAAACATTCTATTCAAATTCTTTTTAAACATATACAACCCCGTCAAAAACTGTCTGCATCATATTTTTACGCAAGCAAAAGACGCCGAAGACCGCTTTCTCAATTGATATTTATACTTATTAAACTTTTAAAATATTGGAATCAGCTGTTGCACATCGGTTGTTAATTTATTGTTCACTCTTATCCTTATTGTCAGTATATTATGAAACGAGGTCTAGGTTACCCAAGTTAAACTATTTCTGAAAATAGGAGACTATAAGTAACTATACTTCTATGTCATTTGATTATTCAGTGTTTCTAATTGATAAGACCTTTCAATTAAAGAAAAACCCCCCAAGATAAAAATTATAAATGAACGTCAATGACGGACTGACATCATAAAATGCATGAGATAGTAAATCTATAGACATGCCACTTCTAATTGCATTATCAAATATTCTTATGTAATATACATCAAAAATCATGCTTCTGATTCCAGTTCCAGAACATTGTCAAAAAAACCAAAAGATCTACTACCTAAATGTGTTAACTGTTAAGGCAAAGTCATGAATTTAGTAACTTTGTTAAGCTATAGTCCTATTAATTCACATGCAATAGTTGCTAATACATTTGATCAGAATTATCCTAATGTATATACAGTACAAAATGATGGTCCACAAAATAGCTATAGCATATCCTATTACTTGCAGGACTGATAGACAAAAACTGGTGATATTGGTGACCGTTGTGGTGGTACAGCAACATAAGAATGTATACTACCATCTTACCGAGCTAAAACTGGTCTTTTGATGGCGACTTTAATGCAAAACAATTACCATGGTAAAGCAGTTATAATAACACTAATGACAGATATATTTATCAATGGTAACTTTGGTGGTCCTTCTGCTGGCTCGCTACACTCTCCGCAACTTCTATGAAATATTATTATTAAAACAAATCTCACAACGCGGTCATATTTCTTGATAAAATTTCGGCAGACTTAAACAACAATAAAAATTATTTACTGCAAATACGACCTGTAATAATATACGCATATTCTTCGCTACGTATTCGATATGCTGAATTGGATTAGAATACTAGAATGCAAATCGTCTAATTAGTATTCAAAGAATATCAGTGGTCTGGGCAAGGACTAACAGGGAAAGCGCTGATTGGTTGATAACCCAGCGCCGCAACTGTTAGATTCTTAGCCAAGTGCTTGCTTTACCTCCACGTGGTGGCCACCGGAAATT
>JANSTX010015286.1:0-17406 GCA_027564355.1 Penthetria funebris
TCGAAGTGCTGCATAGTAGGATTATATTAATTGCAAAATTAATATATTCAGAGTAGTATTAGCTTTACAAGAACCGATTAAAAATTTGAATAGTACGCGAATGCGATTCCTGTGTGTGTGGCAAGCCCTTTAGTTACATATTTACGTGATTAAACCAAATCACTTGCGATTTTTGAAATAATTTAGTTCTATTAGTTACTTTAAATAATATTTCTTCATCATACGTAATAAAAATGTACAATTTCTTGATGTTGTAAAGTAGTACTAAAGTAGTACTAAAATATCATTCTCCATTGGATTTGTATATCAGTCTCATCATTCCAATAGACGGACAGTTCTGATGAATATTAATAAATTATTAACTTATTACATATATAAATTATCGTGATACTCGGTCGTCATAGTGTATGGCCCCGATCCAATTCCACAATCTTTAGTTAACAAATCTGTTAGTTTTCACAAATTCTCGTTTGATATTGTATTGTTGTATTTTTAGAATGTTTTATTCTGTTGAGATAGCTGCATACACCATTTGTTGTTTCATTCGTAAATTGATGTTTTATGTAGCTTTCAAAGAAATTATTTTTATCTTTATTTCAATAGTTACTGCTAAAATTTATAGTTACGTTTATGTTTTTAATTTGTTGACTAAATTTATTATTATTATTATTATTATTATTTTTTCTTTAACGACCAAGGCCAGTTTGACCCAAATAGTCTTTTCAACCTCTGGTTAAGTCACAAAGTGATAAATTTACAATTTTACAATTCTTTTTTGTAAATTTTGTCTACAGTGAGGCTTGAACTCAGGTCTACCGCCGTTCTAGTCTAGTGCTTTAACCACTGTGCTACCACGACGGGTGATTAAATTTAAATAAACGTTTTTTTTTTTGTCAACATATTTCGAACGAAAAGAATGTTTTAGTACAATTTTTTCGTTCCGTTTCCAGTTTAGGAAATAATGATTCGTATGTTCTAATACTTTTTTTTTATTATTATAATTTTAATATAAATAACGACTGCACAGTTATGGTTCAAATGGGAGTATGTTCAAATTCAATAACATAACATCCTTCAATTAAATGAAATTTTGCTAATTTAAAATTTAACTTTTTAACAATTGACAGGAAATATAATTTCCAGTGATATTAATTTTTAAAATTCAATTTTTCAAAAATTAGTCAAATTACAGTTTTTAATCAATACAAATTACCGTTTTGATAATTTTATGATTAAAGAAGATAAATTTCTTATAAATTATTTTTTTCATCTTAATCATAAAGTTCATTCTTTCGGTTGACCGCTATTCTTTTTTTAAAATTTGATATGATTTGTGTTTATTTATCTTAATCAGTGTAGAATTGTTGACTAATTAATTATCAATATGTGCATTTTTCGCGTACCATATTCGCATAAATATGGAAACAGTCAATAGCTTGTACAGGTTATAAACATATATTAACAATTCGTAAAATTCGGACAATTAGTAATAGTCTAGAACTATTTACTACGGTTTAAATATAATATAGAAGATAATTAGTAAACAATTTAATTATTTACGAATAATATATATCTACTGAATAAATTATGGCAATTTCATTCATAATAAATCAAAATATGGTAAACAAGATATGGGGAAGGTCAATCATTTTTGTGACTACATAAGTAAATAATGAGACGTCAGAAAAAAATGTAAAATTTTCCATTCCCAAAAAGTCTTACAAGAATCAAAACAAAATTGAATAATATGTTTGTATCTGCTATAAACGTTTTTTTTATTATAGCTAAAGTATATGCGTATTATTTTATACATACGCAAATTTTTTTCAAAATTTTGGTTCAAAGTGAATTAGACAATTTAAAAAATATTATGGAAATTATATTAAAGTCATACATACAAATATATTTCACTTACCAAAATCAATAAATTGTTTAATACTCAATGGTGATGGATTAAATTGTGAATAAAAATCCAACATCTTTTGTATATTGCCAAATCTGGCTGGAAAAAGCCGCATTGTATTTATTTTAATTTACTAAATAGTGCTAGAAACTTAAACAATATAACTAACTATATATATAGGTACTTAATGTCTGTCTTTATTCACATATATTTACGCAAATTAATGTTTTAACAATTCCCACATTATTATTTAAATTGTAAAAATCTCACTTTATACTAAAAAATGCTAAAATATAAAAATTAATATCAATTTACTAAAACACTATGAACACGGTGTTATGTTCCAACAAAGTTAAACCGACGACTGACATATTGATAATTTTCATCTAATTAAATAACCAAGAAAGTTAACGTATTACAGAGAGAATCATATGTGAGTTATGCAAATGTTCAACATATATGTACAAATATATGTATATTTAGAGAGGGAGCAATCGCGAGAAAAATGCAGAAAGAGAGTCAGAGAGAAATAAAGAGAGTAATGTGATTATTGTTGACATTTGTCATAGTGACAGTTTGCATATATTTGTTAATGTTATTTGTATTTTTGTTCTAACAAAAATTTCTATATGCTTTATCTGTAGAACGATAAGTAAGACCAATTTTAAGGTATTTATCGATATACCTGCCTCCAAATTTCGTATACAGACCAGTACTTTAACCAGTACAAAACATTGAAAGAATTAAATCATTCATGTACATTAGTGTAGACAAGTAGGCTTACATATAGACGATGAATGTAATTTAATGTAAATGTATGTGCACAAAATTTACTCCCCTAATCTAGTTGTCAAGCAGGTCAGATTAGAAACAAAAAAAGTAGGAAAGAGAATTTAAATCTTTTCTTCTTAGAGTATTGTTACCAGCAACTAGATCATAATGTATGTAAATTTATATATCACGAATAAAATAGGTTAATGCGGAGTATTATTCAGCAATCTACAGAACAATTCAATTATAGAAACAACTATAAAATTGTTTTTCTATATATATTCTATTCGTAACGTCGTCCTTTACACCAACGTTATGTACAGTTCAAACTGTACAAAATATTTGTCTCCATTTTAATTGTGTTGTTTATATATATTTATAAATGAGGAACATATGTATTAAGCAACCATCATCAACATATTTGAATCATTCTATTATTTATTTTACATTTAAAATGACGGAAGTTGAATTGAAACGTCGACACTCCATTTTAAAAAAAATTTATGGATAAAAAAAATTGTTCAATTTATTTTCCATACATTTTTGAATTTCTATTATTGTGCTCAATTTGAAAAGTCAATCTCATATAGTAATTTGTTTAATTATTTTGTAAACGATAATTAGAATTGCATTGTAGTTAAGTGTGAAATTAACAATATTTTTGTGGAAATAAATTACAAGAAATAATAAAAGAAGACCAGACATTACTTACATTAAATACTGCAATTTTTTTTTTTTATTAACTTTACTTTACAAGTAAGAAACTTTAATTGATAATTATATAATTTATCATACATAGTTTTTAATTTATTGCTGGTTGATAGTTTTAAATATATTTATGTAGATAAATTTGTTAATTTTACACTTTTTCTTTAATTATCTGTAACAATAAGTTCAAAAATATTTTTTATGTATTTTGTCGAAAAATGATGAAAATAAAAACATACAAAATGGCTGCCAGTGAGTACCTTTCAAACAACAAAAATATACTTTAGAAAGTATGTATATTTTCAGTTCATCAAATACGGTTTCTGAAGAACATAAAAGACAGTAGTTCAGTCAATCTAAATTAATTATTTTAGTCTTCTTCGTTTCTTGTTACTTGAATAATTCCTTATTCAAAGGTCGGCTCTATTTGCTTTTCAATGTATACTGTTTTTTATACCGTTTTTGTACCGTTAAACTTTAACTTTAATTCTGGTCACATTTTTTTCATACACAAAATCAGACAGCGCGAGTTCCACTTACTCCAACTTTCACTACCAACACATGTCCATAGATTTAATGGGATGTTATCTGGTCCAACTAAAACACATCATTTTTATTATTTACTTAAACAATCAAAATGTTTCCGCTTCATCTTTTATTTATAATAGTAATCTTCTTTCGTACTTCACATTTCTAAATCCAGACTAGAACTAGATCATTACCAAGTTTTGTGTGACGATTTCTTATTTCAGAGAACCTTATTTGGTATTTTCTTTTGACTAGTCTGTATCGAAGACATTTCAGATAATTTTCAATTCGCGGTTGTCTTGATTATTGTATCTTAAATTTTGTTTGTTTTTTCAATACCGAATGCCCGATTTTTGCTACCAACATTGTTTACTGTGAAGGAAGAGGTTTACCCTACCAGGACCATAGCCACCATATGAAAAATATTGAAAACCTAGTCTGGGTTTATTTAATTGAAGTCCTTGTAAAACCGATATTTCAGATCTTTCCAAAAATCCATATTCGTTAACTCATCGGCTCTATGCAGAAATAATATTTATGATCGGTTGATTGTTTAATAATATCTTTTATATACATTATGATATCGTTTATTTTATCTGCAGACACAACGGTTTGATGAATTTCTCATTTATTTAGTTTCTTTTTGCATATAAGCTTCGCTATCTCATTACTGCGTCTAGTTAAGTATCCCAAATTTTGTATTTGAGTTCAGTTTTAATATTTGCTTTCCGGGAAATACGTTTCGGTTTTATATAGCAAATATATTCATTATAGTAAATAACAAATTAGAAATAAATTTTATTTCATTTATCTCCTCCTTTCTTGTATTTGGCTTTTGTTTGATTGCTGTATTAACTCAATAAAACTTTTAGGATGCCGAGGATTCAATTTGAGTAATATCCACCATTCTCAACATTGAAAGAATCTTAAGTAACCTCGTGGTTAACCCGTAATTGAAAATATGTTTTTATGTCACTACTTCATAGTTCCTTCCCCAATTTTACATTCGTCTATCATCGAATTGGCAACGATAATAGCCGATAATATTGCTTAGATATTAGCGGCACAGTTGTCTTATCCAGTCGTTATAGATTTTTAAACTACAAAAATATATTTTAAATTTTGATCAATTATTTTTTTTAGATATTTTTTGCCATCTGTTGGTGTCTGAAATAATCAGTCCGCAGTACGTATAAAACTAACTGCATATTACTGATAATAAAGCGCTATATACATCCTTTGATAATACATTATTATCTCTTTGCACTTATTTTCAATATTTAACAAAATAATTTTACGAATATAATTATAAAATAATGGTTCATAGAAAATTCAGTTTAATTGCAGCTGCTTGTGAAAATATGGGAATTGGTATTAATGGCAATCTTCCATGGCGTTTAAAGTAACTAAATAACCACACAAAATGATACGAATTAATTTTTTTTTTACTTTTAGACACGAATTGAAGTACTTTAGTCATATGACAACAAAGGTAAATGATTTGTCTAAAAGAAATGCAGTTATAATGGGCAGAAAAACTTACTTTGGCATACCATCAAATAAACGACCATTACCAGATAGATTAAATATAATACTTAGTCGTAATGGAAATGTTGATGATTATCCTGAAAATGTAATTCTTTGTAATAGTTTATCGTCGGCAATGGAAAAACTTATTGACACTGATTTGGGTCGCGATATCGAAAATATCTGGATTGTTGGTGGCAATAAAGTCTATGAAGAAGCAATGAATTCGAAAAGTTGTCATCGAATTTATTTTACCGAAATTAAGGCACATTTCGAGTGTGATACATTTTTTCCGATAATTCCTGATGATTTTAAATTGATACCAAATGACAATGACATTCCAAATGATGAACAAGAAGAAAATGGCATAAGATATCAATATAAGATTTATGAAAAAGTTTAATGTTAAAGAGAAAAGAAAAAACATTTTTTTAAATATTTTTAATACATTCTTTTTTATATTTTTTTATATTATATAACTATTTTTATTTTATACATAACATTCTATATAGAAAATACTTCGAAAAAGGGTTAAAAAATGATTCACATAAAAAAAAATTAAAGTTTCTTATGTTCATCAATAATTTGAATATCTTCGATATTTTTTGTTTCCTCATATTGTCCAGAAGCTGCTCTCATTAATTCATACAATTGAATAATCTGTTCATCACGAAAATTATCCAATATATTGTGATCAATTGATTCACCCAATTTTTCCATTGGTTTTCCCTTAACACCTAAACCTAATTGTTCTGAAAGATTTACAGCATATTTTGTCCATTCTGACAGAAATATATGAGCTTCGGTTTCATTACATTTTTTGTGTCTCTGAAATTCATCTTTTGTATAATTATTACCAAGTAAACGAATCTCTTCGGGAAGACCTTTACAGTAGAAAAATGGATGTGTAAGGCGAGATAAGTAAATATAAAATTTATGTGTATGTTAATGAATAATAATAATAATTTGTAACAAACCTTTATGAAGTCTTAATATAGTTTTATATAGCATTCTTACTTTTAAATTGTGCGGAAGGCTCATTTTTGTATTCAATTGAAATGAAAATTTTGCACTCACCTTACAATAAAATGAGATTTTATATGAAATACCTAATATTCGGTAATGTCACTTAATTTTGTACATTAAAATCATTGTATTATTAATATTTCAATAATTTAGAAACAAATATTTATAAAAATACTTATTTATTATTATTAAATTTTAATTTTTATTTACTATTATTAATTTCAGAAAGTTATATTTGAAATTATCTATAAAATTTGACACTTTGCGACTACTTTGAAATATAAATTTAGATATAACCCGTCAACCAAATTTCTGATTCAATTTTTGTGAGTCTAAACTGATGTTATTTTGAACTGATTTTCGAATAAGCTTTTTCTTGTAATTCTATGTACATTCTACTAATTTTCAGAAATGTGTAGAAATATGTGTTTTTGATTGACAGAATAATGTCCACAGAAATTTTGTTTCCACGAGCTTTCAGTTGGTGGAGTATGGACTGGTACTCAAAAGGAAAAATTATTATTTATCAAAAGGGATAAAAATTATTTGGATCAAATTGGCCTTGGTCATTAAAAGAAAAAAAATAATAATAATAATAATAATAATAAAAGAGTATATATGTTTAATTTATCATACACACAATTCATCAGAGGCAGATCCAATAACTGATGCTATACAAACCCCAAGCAGAAAAATATGGGTTGCGCTACGATTTTAAAACCGTATTTCAAACCGCCAGTAACAATTGCAGCAACCGTAAATTGACAGTATTGTTACCAACTGATCGGTTTCAGTAACGTTGCTAATGCTACTAGAAAAATTAACCGTATTGTAACCAGGCAAATAGGTAGTAGTAAAACCAGTCAAAAAGAGCTGAAATAAATTAAAATTGCTCTTATACTGAACTAATTGCAATGGTGTTGATTCTTAATATTAAAGAGACCAAACATAAAAGAACATTGCAAGAGATCAGAAAACGCTACATTACTAAAGCAGATACGCACGTCATCAAATTCAATTAGTGGCGTTTAGAAACGCTACCAAATCTCTTGATCTTTTAGTTGCAATTTCTGTTAGATTCGGTAGTGTATTCCCGACCAGCAGTAGATATGTCTGCAGATTAAGTGCCGGGCGTCTGCATATAAGGTGCAATGTTGTTTCCCTTTTATCTACATAGTTGTAACTGCGACAAAAGGAATTGAAAGGGATAACCAATATTAACGCGTGGTCCTCGACCGACCAATATTCCGTGAGAACCGCCACGAACCTGGTCGTGTCCCGACGAAAGGCGACATTAATGTTGCTACATTAATTAAACTAAAAAATAATTTCAATATTTCTGCTCGCCTGGTACACATTAGATGAAATTGTGATATTTTGTTAGGACGTTATAATGTGTTTTATTTTAACTTTCATAAATTATGAATTCCAAATACAAGACACGATTTTTAAGAAAAAGTGACGTATTTTTCGAATACGACCACATCACACATATACGTACATTTAAATGAGGTGTGAAGTGAAAAAGAATCTAAATTTTAATCAATTGAATACTGAAATTAAGTTGTGTGCATGTATTTATTAATTAATATTATAAATTTACACACACTAATTATTACAACAAATTTTACACTACTAATATAAATCACTTAAACAAAATTTTAATCGATCCATGCAAAATTCGTCTTATTTTCACTTTCCACTGTATTCGAAACTGTATCCAGATGGTTCTTGTTCGTTGCGACAACATAAGTTCCAATATTATTATTGAATTGACCATTATCTTTCTTTTCATCATAATTAAGTTTTTGATTCTTACTTATGAATTTACTTGTATTTTTAAGGATGCCACTGTTCTTTTCTTTGCCACCATTTAAATTGTTCTTTTTTGAACCTTTCTTCGGTGTCATTTTATCATAATATGCACCCCAATTATTTAATTTTTCATTAGCCTTAAATTAAATTATAATAAAATATTATATTTGAATTTTCAAAATAATATTGAGCGTATTCTATTTTAAAAATATACCAAAATTAATTTATTTAACATTTCATCATGTCCTGGATTTCTTCCAATAGTATGTGTATCTGTTATTTCGTTCAAATTAATTTTTATGGGTGCTAATGCAGATATTGCACGTGATAAACCAATTTGTGAATGTCGAATACGATGTTCCATTAAATCAGCACCTAAGAGTTCCTCATTAGGTTCCATACGAATTGGAATTAATTTATTAATTAACCATAACAGTAGAAATGTTGAACAAACACTCCAACACGATAAACATAATGCGGATAATGTTTGTATACCAAGTAAATACCAACCACCACCTTTAAAAAGTCCAACTCTAATATATGGAATAAGTGTGGTAAAACTGTTTTCATATATGTATTCTATATTTTTAAAAATACCTTCCAACTGTGGTGGCTAATGGCACAGGATTATCAGCAAATAATCCTACAGCTAATACACCTAAGTTTTAGTTTAAATTAAATGCGATGTATGTTATAAAAGTGCCTAATTTGAATAGTATTGTTAACTTATTACCATCAGACCACATAATTAGTACCGTGAGATTACAAAAGTTTTTATATGTACATTTCAGACCTTTTTTAGCATCAGGCAAGTTAGCATAAACGTATTTTTATCCTATATGAGTAGTATATATATTTCTCGTTTTCAATTACAGTGAAATCACAGAAGGAAATACGTTTGGGGATAGAGGGTTAGATAATGTATTGTTTTGTGTCAGATTAGTATCATTATATAGTATCATTATATTTAGCACCATTCAAAAATAAAAACTATTCTTTTTATAAACATATATTATCATGCACAATGCTATTGTTTTAAAAATTCAAATTTACCACTAGTTAGGCTTCAGGGTATCAATAAATTTCTACCCTGAAGCAGAATAAGTAATTCATTTCAAAAGCGTTAATAAATTATAACAACGAGCGCAAATAAGTATTATATTGTAGTAACTTAAATATTGTAGTCGGACCACATAAGTATTATCGTCAGATTACACATAAACTTCCACATGGAAGCATCTTTCAAATTTGCAATCAGAAAAGTGTTTTAATCTTGAAGCAGAATAATTGCAGCATTTTGCATTCTCTTATCATGAACGCAAATAAGGCAATACGTTTGGGAACAGGTAAGAAAGTACGTTAAGATCGACATTCACAAAAATGCGTAATTTAGAATTTACAATCAGACCTATCTGTATGGAAAAACCGCGATAATAGTCGGCCACTTCATCAGTCACTAGATGATATTCTATGGCATTCATAAAAGTGAAGCTAGAACATTATAGTAGATAATAAATGAGACTTTAAATATGAAAATTTGAGGAAAGAATAAATAGTAGCACTAACCAATTAATACAAATGAATAATGGCGAATAGACCATAAAGTATACAAATAAGTGTCAAATATTTCCCTAAATTAAATAATAAATAATAAACTCTTACCCCAAATGCCACAAACACCATGCACCGAACTAAAAATAAATATAAACATAACTTTTTTTTTAATCAAATTTAAGATCAAACTTTGTTTCACTCACCTAGCTCCAACTGGATCATCGATTCCAATTTTATCGAATAACGGCATAGTTACACAAGCAAGCAAAGATCCAATTGCACCAATCAATAGTGCTTCCCAAGCTCTGTAAAGAAAACAACCAGCCGTTATCGAAACAAGTGATCCAAGTATTCCATTAATTAAATCAAGTATATCAAGTCGGCCTTCATTTCGAAATAATGAGTACCTATATATTCATTTATATGCAAAACAAAAATATGACAAAATTTACGATATATAATGAAATATATTTCTTTTACAAAATACTTAAGCAACCACCACCAAATGAACCCATCATTGTCATAACAGCAGCTCGTGCAGCATATTGCCATTTTGCACCACTGACACCATATGTGCTTCCAGAATTAAATGCTAACCAACCCCACCATAAAACAAACAATCCCATACAAGCATTTACTGGATTGCCAAGTGGCAGTGGATTAATTCCGTCTGCATACCTTCCTAGTCTCGGACCCTATATGTGTTTCAAAAACTAAACATTAGCGATGCATTAATGGGAAAGTCAATATGAATATAGTTTAGTTACCAACATTATTGCAGAAGCAAATGCAGAAGCACCACCTCATAGATAAAATGGTATATGTTATTAAGAATTCTTTTAATACTAATTAATTTGCAATTCAAAAGAATTTACCTATTAAATGAACTGGACCACTTCCTGCAATGTCTACTGCTCCTAAATTATGTAGAAATCCGTGTTCACCCCAAACCCAACCAGCCGGTATGCAGTAAACCAATGTATTAAAAAATGAAAATATGCAATATGCCTTAAAATTACACCTACAATTAGATAATATTCGAAATATAATACAAATTGAAGCGTTTTACACTGGCAGCGGCTAGAAATATTTATTTTAGGCTAGGACTTAAAATGTTATTCGAGAGAACCGTATAATACACGAATATTATCAATTAATGAAAATATTTCTCGGTCATCAACTCGACCTTGCGGGCGCAAAATACAATTAATCGTCATTGTTGACGATCTCTGACCATTACCGCATCTACATATATGATATATTTAGTTTATGGAACTCTCGTCCAGTGAAATTCAAGTTTATTTGTGTATTCTCAGAAAATACCCGGTACGTGGTAGCGTACTGTAAATCGGAATCATTGTTACACATTTAACACTACTATTGAACCTTGATGGGATTATTGAATCGAAAAGATTACGTTTTGCAGAGACACTTAGCAATAAAGCAACTTCACTGATCCATATGAATCCGTTCACCATAAAACAAAACAGGATTTACCATATGGGCTATATATAATCCTTGCGCAATTTTCCTTTCATCGAACCTCACTGCATGTGAATCACAATTCTTGAGCCACCTTTGCCAGTTTCATCAGTTCAAGCAATGTTTTTTTCATTTATTTAAACGTTTTTAAATGAATTGCATAAACGTACCTTTCTGCCATTGCACCACTAACAATAGTTGTAGCAGTTGTTGCAAATGATAATTGAAATAAAAATGCAGCAAATATTGGACCCATTAATGGATCACCTAAAAATGATTAGAAAATAATACGAATACAAAATACTTATACTAAAAACTGATCTATATATAGTATGCATTTAAATGAATAACTTTGAATTGATCATTACCAACACTAGGATCTAGGAGAAAATCTCCAACAGCAATAAATGGATTTGTTAATGGTCCACGTCCAAATGACAAACCATATCCAAATAGCCAATATGTAAATCCACCCAGAACTACATCAATAACATTCTTCATCATAATGTTTACCTCATTTTTTATGGATACACAACCTGATTCAAGCATTCCGAAACCTTCAGAATGAATGAGAATTATAAGCATTTTAATAAAGAAATTCAAGATGTTATATGAAAATATGGACCTGTTTGCATGGTAAATATTATAAATGATGATGTTAGTACCCAATTTGTATCCTCAACATTTAGATCATATACACCAGGTATTATGTAACTACTATTTCTAATAATTGTTTTAAATGCACTTGCTTGAGATGCTGTACTATTGGCAGTCAATACATTTGAGCGTCCCATATTTTATTAGTTAATTAAATTATCGAAACTTTTGGTACACAAATGTTAAAACAATTGATGCCAATAAATTTGATTCTCTAACATAAACTGCAAAAATTGTTAATATTACAAATCAATTGATCAAATTTTTATTTATTTTTTTTTTTTAATATATTCACATAAGTGATCAATCAGTTTATACGAAATTATAATAATTATATTTAATGTAATTTAACATGTAATATCCATGTTCCACATGGAATTAGATAAAAAATTCTGTTGACTTTACTGCTTGAACAAAGCTGAAATGACAATTTTAAAATTTAGTATAAAAAGCAGAAAAGATGCCTCTACAGACGAAAAGTGCATGCGACCACACATAAATTCAATAGAATGTGATTGTGACAACCGAACCAGTCGTGTATTAATTGAAAATACTCGGATATTGTACATAATGCTGTCGATCTTATCAGAACATTTGTCATAATAATATAGATAGAGTGTTAGCACCACAATATATTGCATCTATGAAGCAGAGAATCGTTACGGCCGATGATTTGTTCATCACCTATAGATCGAAAGGCTTGCCTCTGAATTCAACGAAGCAGAAATCCAAGCCTTTTGATCGTGTTTTTGGTCCTACACATAAGATGTGATCGTTCTATAGCAATTTGGAATGGTATGTATTCTGCTAGAGTTAAGGCTCGTAGAATTGCGAAGCAAATAACCATCAAATTGTATAGTTGGATCCGGAGTATTTAACCAATGCTACAATAAGAGACAAAAATGCGTCTTATCCATTGAGCATTACAACATTTCTTCGTCCCCAATCAGAAATTTAATCGCTGTTTAGAGTATTCTCCATATCAACGCGTAACGACTCGACCATGACCACGGATGGCCTTTTGTCGAAATAGTTAGAAGAGTTCTGCATTCAGTGATAAGAGGTGTTTAATGAAAATTAAAAATTGCGTAGGAGACAACAGGAAACCCTGGAGAATATCTGTATCAAGTTGGAAACCATCAGAAGTCACGTCATCGAAAACAACCCGAAACGAGCAATTCTTCAGAAGCTTTGAAATCCACACCCTCAAATCAGGATGAATACCATAAGAGACCAGTTTTGATAATATTACCCCATGTAAAACTATGTCATAAATCTTGGTTGTGTCCATTGCAAGCACTCGAGTCTCACCAAATATATGCAAACTTTAACTTCCAATTTCAGTCAAATAGGTCAAAATATCACCCGTTGATCTTCAGAATCGAAAACCGTATTGACGATCAACATGAAATTGAAGTCAGTGTCATTCCTTGTTATGTTTTCTAAGTGATTCCGGAAATTAAGTTTGTTTGTGAATCTATACCCATAGACGGGTTCTTTAGGTATAACATATTAATTTTAATTTTTTTGAATTTAACTTTTGTAGTTATTGACATTTTGCTGAAGGTCTAACAAAAATATATTAACTCCGCTCTGTTATAACAGAGAAAACCAAGGGTGGTCGCCGGAGTGATTCTAGTACCTATTTAAGATACACAAGATCATAAGATTTGAATGATGCATGTTCTGTCTGTGGTCTGTATACAACATGAATAATTTTACCAATTATAGTCTAATAATTGATACGATTATATATGCAAATTAATCCATGGGAATGTTTATACTGAAAATAACAATAACATCATAAAATATTCATTCACTCTTTCCATAATGCGAAATAATATATACGAATATATAAAATGTATAATGTACTCACATTCTTGATATATGCAAATAGAAACACATGCATTAATTTAAATTTTCTATTAAATAAATACTAACAATTAACCTAAATTAAACTTAAGGCTTGAATACAATTTTAAAAAATGTCAGTGAAGATCATCATCGATGAGTATCAGCCAAATTTTGTGTTTGTATGTGATTTAAAATTATGTTGATGACATCCTTCCGTATAGTTATTACGTTGAAGACCAAAAAAAATAGCATTACTATAGCTAATATTTAAAAATAAGGATCTTCTGGATCGTCTCAATATTTATATTCATAAATAAATGTGACCAATCTTTTTACAATTCACAAAATTTCAAACCTTACATAGAGTATGTCCTAAAATGTATTTTCCAATCACTACACTAAATTAATAGACATTTGATTATCATCTGTGAAATTGGAATATTATACTGACAATGTTTCTAAATTCATTGAGAAAATGAATTAAATCAAATTTGAGAAGCAAACTTTGTAAAAGGTTTATTTAATGTGCAGTTTGAGAGATTGCCTGATCGTGTATTCCAAACATTGTTAAATCGGTCAAGAAGGGATTTATTTTGCAAACATGTATAGATGCTTCATTATCTCTTAGTTCATAACTTATTGTCAGAACAATGGAAAATCTAAATTTCATGTATTGATAAAACATTGCCTTTTAATGGAAAAAAATACCGTTCAAGCAAATCAATAGCTTGACAAGTGTTATTCGGACTATGTTTCATCGCGACAAATGGTACAGAAGTGGTTTTATGATTTCCAATTTATTTTCGTAAGTTAGCGTATTTGTTCCTCGTGCAATATAAATGTTGAAAACACAAATATTTTGATAAAAATCAATTTCATCCTTCAATATAATCTTCAATACACTAAACGATCTTCCAACCTTTTTACACCTTCCAAATAATATGATTTGTTAAGATGTCCAAAATATCCATCATTTTCAAATTCAACATATACATTCGACGTAAAACGCTTACCAGACAGTCATCTATTGACTTTTCCGAATAACTAATAGTCGCTGGCGGTCATATCTGCAGAATATGGTGAAAGCAGAAGTAATGCAAATTCTAATTCATGAAGTTTTGCCTGTGCACAATGTTCGATGGATTAGCTGGTGCGTTATTGTGATGAAACAACATTTTTTTATTCTGCAAATACTACCGTTTCATCTTGATGTCGTCATTCAATCGATCGATTAACTTTGAATAATATAGGCCAGTTATTATTTTAGGTGATTATGACACAGTACATTCCGAATAACACTAGCCATAACCTTTCCAGCTGATGTTTGCTTCTTTGTCCATTTTGGTGCACCAAAAAATTGGTGACATTTTAAATGAAATAATTATAAACAAGAAAATAAAACATCTGCAATAGTTCGCAAATTGTTTTAGTGACGCTACTTTTATAATTTTCAAAACAATGGAAAACCTAAATTTCGTGTGTTGCTTTCGAGCATTGCTTTTTAATGGAAAAAAAATACCGTTCAAGCAAAACAATCGCATGACAAGTATTATTCGTAATCTGCGACACAAATGGTACATATAAGTGTTTTGCTGAATTTGAAACGTTGCCGTACAAACATCGATGATGCTGAACGCTGTGGTCGCCTAAATTCGACAGTTGTTCCTGAAAACATAAACAAAGTTCATAAAATAGTCTTAGCCGATCGTAAATTTAAGTTGCGTGAGATAGCTGACACCTTAACGATATCAGAAATAATGCAATGTATTCATTTGATGATGAGAAAGCTGTTGAAAAACAACAACATGGATCTATCGCTGGATCCATCGCTTCACTCCAGAGTCAAATCGGCAGTCAGATGAGTGGACAGTAATGAATGAAAACCGTACAAAGCGATCTTAAACGCAAATGTCAACTGGTAAGGTTTTGGCTTCTGTATTTTAAAATTTATATTTTTTATTCATCGATTACCTTGAGAAAATAAGAGCCATCAATAGCAAATATTATATGCCGATATTGATGCGTTTGAGGGAAGAAATTGTGAAAAACCGCTTTTTTACCAAGACAATGCATCATCTCACAAGTCTATCGCGACAATAGCAAAATGGCACGATTTTGCACTTTGAATTGCTTCCTCCATCCACCAAATTCTCTGAATATAACTCCCAGGGACTATTACCGGTTTTCATACCTAAAAAGAAGACTCTAGGGATATAGATTTGGCTACAATGAAGAAGTTATTGCCGAAACTGAAAGATAATTTGAGATTAAATAAAAATGTAAAAGAAGTATTGGAATGAATGTAACACTCTTGACAAAGACTATGTTGATGAATAAAGTCAAATTTTGTCTAAAAGTTGTTGTTTTATTAGTCATCCTACGAACTTATTTTATAAAAGAGTTATAAAGAATTCATTACATATTTTAAATTGTAAATGATTAATCATTTATTCCAGACCTATAAAATATTTAAACATTTTAATGATTCGTTTTCCTTAATTCGTCAAAATAATTCTTTTATTTTAATTTAAATGATTCACTGATCACTGATTTTTAAAACACAAAAAAAAAAAAAAAACACAGGAATTCTGTTTAATACCTAAATTAATAATGTCCAAAGATTTTCATTTAGAAAACTCCAATTTCAGATAAACGACTGCGCAAAACAAAAATTCATATATAAAGGAAAATCGATTTATTAGTAGGAAAATTATGTATGACTGCATCAAGAAAAACTTTCTTAACTTCATATAATTTCAATTTAAATAGTGAAAAAATAATTGAAATTAATTCAAATATAGTGAAAATTGATAAGAAGTGTTTCGCCATCCCAGGTAAAGTGAATTACGCTAAGTTTGCGTGAAAACAAATAGTGAAAATAAAAATGAAAATTATGAAATGAAAAACGGTGATTTAATGAATGATATTTTTCTCAATAAAATTTCTTTGTGTGCACATATACGTGCATGTATGTGATGAGTGTATTATAGAATTCAGTAAAAACACCCGCTAATATACGTGGAAGGGAAATGTAACCCACATTTTACGTATTGTTAGGGAAAATTTTGGTATATTTTTCATTTTATCGACAACTTAACTATGCATTTATTGAATTTGTTATTGAAAATGCACTTTCTTTTATACAATTGCATCATATAATGTATCGTTTATTATAACTACAAGCATATGCACATAATTATATCCCACGAATAATTCACGTGGAAAATCTAAATTTAAATAAGTGTTTATATTTAGAACCTTTTTTATTTTTTTAAGAAGTTGTTAATTTTATCTTTAAGAGAAATTCAGTTTAAGATTATATTTAGCCGTTTAGTATATTCCTAGTAATTAAACGTAGACTCTCATCTCTGCGGTCTGATATTCTTTTTACACGTACATTAATTTGCTATATTTTACATTACTTAAATATGTTTTAATATAAAATTTAATTATTATTTGTTTAAATTATTTCGAATCTATTTACACTCTTCGCTAGAAGATAACATTATTAATGTGTGCGCATTTATTTATAATTAAATCTACTTAAAATATACAAAAAAATTGTAGAGTTATTTATAAAG